>CAKAKR010037760.1:0-31738 GCA_916700685.1 Adelosebastes latens
CGGGAGGCTGAGGCAGGAAAAGCCAACACTAGGATCAGCATTGATTCATGGAGAGACCTTCGTCTGGTCAGCTAACATTACTGCCAAGCAGCTGAAATATAGAGTGATATTGTGCTTTTAGCTGACGTGTGTCTCCTCACTGTGTTGAGCGATGCTCCTTCATGTCTATGTAGAGCGAGCACAAGCGCCAGCAACAGGACGCTGACTTTCGTTGACTTAACGGCCACAGGTGAAGCTGTTAACAAGACATTTCTGATTCTTACAAACAGTCCCTTTAAAGGTCCCATGTCATGCTCATTTACAGGTTCATACTTGTATTTTGTGTTTCTAATAGAACATGTTTACATGCTGTAATGTTAAAAAAACACCTTTATTTTCCTCATACTGTCTGCCTTAATATACCTGTATTCACCCTCTGTCTGATTCGCTCCGTTTTAGTACATTTCAACGTAATTGCGTTACTTAGGCAACAGTTTGGGTCCATGTTTACTTCCTGTCAGCTGATGTTATTTACATCCACTGCAACAGGATATAAACTGGGACACATTTAGAATGTTAACATTTAAAACCGTGTGATGGTCTAAATATTGTATATTTGTGACATCACAAATGGACAGAAATCCTAACGGCTTGTTTCAAACGCACAATTTCTAAATGCGAGTTGTGTGTATTTCTCTGTATATTGAGCGTTTTGATAGTTTAACAGAATTTATAAAGCACTTAAACCTACTTTATAATATAAAAGACATGGAAATCTCTTTTTTTTTACAATATAGGACCTTTAAAACAATGAGAATCACCATTTTTATTGTGACTGTTTTTTTTAATCCTTGAAATGAATGAATGGTTGGTGACCCTTGACATAGCTGGATTAACCTGCTAGTGACATATGGCCCCACTGAGTGCCCTCTACACACATTCCCCCAACCTATTTTGTCCTGAGCCCCATAAACCAACCAGTATTGTACGCTGGAACACTGCCCTGTCTGGTTTGTGTGTCAGTCAATGTGTTATAATTTCATTCATTGAATTATCTAAGGTTGTGCACAATGCTCAAACAAACCATTCTTGAGCATTGATGTCAAACCACTAGGTGTCAGTATTTCTTAATCCTTAAAACCTCCTTAAACGTTTATAGCTTATCATGATTCAGACAGTTGTGTCAATAAGTATTGAAAGGGGAAGAAGTTACTGGATTTTAACTCTTGCTATTGCCTGAGTCTGTGCTTCTTAAAATGCCCAAACTATGGTCTCAGGACCTTTAGGGGTCCTCAATTGGCACAGCTAGGGCAACAATGGGTGTTTAGATTTATCTGTAATGTTATAAGTTAAAACAGCAACAGTATGTTTGAGGAAAAATAAACAAAAGTCCTTTAAAATCAGAGGTTTTTCAACCTTTTGGGCTTGTGACCCCACGTCACAGACAGGTGATGGACATGGGTTGTGAGCAGTTTAAAGGGGACATATCATGCTCATTTTTATATTTGTATTTTGGGTTTCTACTAAAACATGTTTACATGCTTTAATGTTCAAAAACACATTATTTTTCTCATACAGTCTGTCTGAATATACCTGTATTCACTCTCTGTCTGAAACGCTCCATTTTAGCGCCTGCCTTTTTAAGAGAAAAAGCCTAGTCTGCTCTGATTGGCCTGAGAGAAAAATATGGTGCACCTTTGCAAAGGTAGTTGTCAAGCTGTGCGCGGTATATTCTAATGAGCCTGCATGTGACATAGGAAGGGGAGCCACATCTGAATGGTTTGTTGAATCACATGTTTTCTGATCTAGACAGCCCACAAAAAACTGACTGGGTTATTACAAATGCCGCGTCTAAAATTGCATGGAAAACACCAGCCGTGCTGCTTTCATCCTTTTATCTAAGGTGCTTCAGATGTTGCTCTGGTTACTAAGCAACCAAAACCTGCAGCACTGCAATGATGATAATGAATTTGCGGTAATTTAGCAGTAAAAGCCTCACTGACTAAACTAAACAAAGTCAAAACAAAGATAAATGGATTTCCAGCACTGTAAGTTTCCTCCATATATTTACCAGCTTAGACTGATATTTACAGAAGAAAGAAATGATATCTGCCAGCTGTGATTGGTTGTTCCTTGTCACATGACATGCGGTGCGCGCTGCAGCGTTCCAAAAGTTGACTTGTGTTCATTTCGTGGCGCAGCCGTTGCACCCTGAAAACTAGGCGCTTGGGAACGCTTGTGCATTGCTCCCACTTTGCTCCCGCGACTGAATGCGCATGCCGCACGTGTACATCATGGATGTATTGATGGTACGTGTCCACAGGGGTGTTTTTTATCTCGAGGGGACGCACCGCTTCACAGCACCTGATTGGACGAACGCTTTCCATCTGTTGGCTGCTGCTCCCAGCTTTCAAAACAGAAACAACATGGCGGTTCGTTTGGAAACTTTCTTCTCTTATTTCACGAAAATAGTTCACCGAAATGTGTTTCTGAAACGTTTTCGACAACGTTTATTTTAAAAGATTCTTGGAAGTTTCCAGAGAGGGCGAGTCGCGTCTAATGCCCCTGATTTGCATAAAGTAGCCTACCTCAACTTTATGCAAATGAGGAACGGCCGTCGTGACGCTCCGTCTCTCGAATCGCGCCACCATGCTACCAGAATGCATAGCACGGCTGCTTACAAAGACAATGAATGGGAAGCGTGGAAAGGACGGATCCTGTGGACACGTACCATCACAGACGTCTCTTTCCCAATATAAGTCTATGGGAAAAAGTATTTTTGGGCCCGATGGCATCACGTGACGGACACGGAAGTTGCACCACCACCGTTTGACGACTACAAAAGTTGGGGACGGCGCTCTTCCTGGAGCCGGCCGCCATGTTTCTACAGTAGCCGAGGACGGACAAACCAATCACTGGCTCTAAAGAGGGACATTCACGTTTTCGCGTCGACCACCGTAGTTCTGCTACACGCTTGGCACACAAGAGAAAATAAGTCAGAGAAAAATCTACTTAATTTCCTTTCTTACCCTTTAAATAATCTGGGTACCCTCAGATTTATCTTTGGACATTTGGGAGTGGAAACCACTGCTATACATCTCATTTGGGGGAGTCTTTGTAAAGAGATTATGGTTTTTATTATTCTGGTATAGGGTTTGGGGAACCTTGAGTATCTCCATCATGATGTGCTGCTCATCTCTCATTAAATACTCTCTCTCTCTCTCTCTCCTCTACCAGCACAAACAAGCCAATCAGAGGGCTCAGATCGCCTCCCTCTCTCTCTCCCTCTCTCTCTCTCCCAGTCCACCTAAAGCAGTCCTCCTCCTCTCGTATCAGAGACGCACACACACGCACACATACACACACACATACACCCACATCCACACACACACACACACAGTCCAAACCCCCAGAAAAGCCCTGCTGCTGAATCCTCACACCGTCTGTCAGCATGGGGAGCGCTTGTTTTTCCCGGGACGTTTGTTTGTTTATCCTCCTCATAAATACTTGCAGGGTGATGGGGAATGTTGGACCGGCAGGTAAGAGCTCCACTTTTCCTCTCTCTGTCTAAGCTTTATTCTCAACCAACAAATGCAGAATCTTTTGGCGTCTTATACCGGCTTAACTGGGAGGAAATGAGTGGAAAAACTACTAATGATATCACTGGAGATTTAAAAAAAAAAATCACAAATAGGAGACTTTAAAGTTGCCATTTAATAATGCATGTCTGCAAGTTTTTATTCTATATTCTAATGTGCTTTTATCTGTGATATTAGAACAGCTAATGGTCAGTGGTGGGTGGTGGAAATGTTTCTTGGTAGAGCTGTGGTGTCACATCCAATCAATTTCAGCAAACATCCTGGTGTGATTTAATGCAAAAAAAGTGAAGGTATCAAAAACACAGTTAAATAATTAACAATTATTTTATTCCAACAGGAAGAGTAAATAATGCTTTAAAAAACACACAACAGTATAAAATGTACTCAGTGGTGGAAAGTAACTAAGTACTTAAATACAATTTTGACTTTCCACTTCTACTCCACTACATCTCAGAGGGAAATATTAGACTTTTTACTCCACTACATTTATCTGACAACCTTAGTTACTTTACAGATTCAGATTATTAATACAAAATATAATCACATTACAATCAAATTACACACATTACTGGGTGCATTCCATATTTAAAACACAAATATTGACAATTTGTATAATTTTTATTAATATTATTATTATTAGTAGTAGTAATAGTAATGTTTTTTGTGTGTGACTCAGGGGCGCCCTCTATTGGCCGGCCGCCACTGCTAATGGTGCAAAAACACCTTTAATGCTGCTGCGCATTTGCGCGCAATATTTTTTTTACATGTTGAATTTGAATTTGGTAAATCATGCTTGGGTTTATTAAATGTCAAAGTGTTTGTAGAAAGTCAGTTTCACATCACAGTTTAACATCAGCGCTCCCAGACTTCAATGGAACTTGTGTTTTCCTGCGCGTAAAAGGTCAATTCCAATCGGAAACCTGCAGCTTGCTCACCGGGTTAAGCGCTCATTTGGCTGTGATTTCTTTTTTGAAGTTGAGAGGTTCTGCCTGTGTTCACGCTTAAAAAATGATTCACAGAAGGTAAAAGGAGTCCGCTGAGGAGCCACTAGAGAGCATCTTGTCTCTGGGTTTGGTGGCCTGTCCGGAGGAGGAGGAGGAAGGTGGAGGCTGTGTGTGCGTAAATGTGTGCGTAAATGTGGGGTGAGGGGTGTGGTGGTGGCAGGAGGGCCGACCAGGTCCCAGGAGGAGCAGGCCTGCAGGCTGCAGGCAGGCAGCAGGGGCCCCTGCTGGTATCGACCGGTCAGCAGCACATTGTTCAGCCTCCCACCTCTGTGAATGTGCTAGGAGTCAATATTGAGTCAGTGAGCCACCGTGCAGGAAAAGGCTTTGACAAAACCAGAGGCAAAGAAAAGATCTAAAGTGAAATGCTGGTTCTCCTCCTGCAGCATTTCACCTTCAAAAATCCCTTAAAGGTCCCATATTATAAAAAAGTGAGATTTTCATGTTTTCTTTATTATAAAGCAGGCTTAAGTCTTATATAAATACTGTGAAAGAATCTAAACACTCAATCCACAGGGAAATACACACAGCCCGTATTCAGAAACTCTGCATTTGAAACAAGCCGTCAGGATTTCTGCCCATTCGTGATGTCACAAATATACAATATTTAGACCCTTGACATAATTTTAAACATTCTAAATGTGTCCCAGTTTATTCCTGGTTGCAGTGTATGTGAATGTCATCAGCTGACAGGAAGTACACATGGACCCAAGCTGTTCTCTGGCAACGCAATTCTGTTGCAATTCCGTTGCAATTCCGTCAAAATGCGCTAAAACGGAGCGTTTCAGACAGAAGGTAAATACAGGCATATTCAGGCCGACAGTATGAGGGAAATAAAGTGTTTTTTGAACATTACAGCATGTAAACATGTTCTAGTAGAAACACAAAATTCCAGTATGAACCTGAAAATGAGCACGATATGGGACCTTTAAAACACTTGAACTTGTTGCTTTTTTTTGCTCTCACACTCTGTGTGTATGTCTCTCTCTCTCTCTCTCTCTCTCTTCGGCTCCACTTTTTTTTAAACAGGAAAAATATTTATTGTAAATTCCGTTTTATCGTTTATTTATTGCCTTTGTACAGCTGAGCCGGGCGGAGGGCCAGGCGCGGAGCAGGGGCTGAACCGCAGGCAGCTTCCAGCCGGGTTGCCTAACTTACACACACAGGCTATTTATACTCGGATGGAAGCGAGAGGGTGAGCAGAGGAGCTCTGTGGTGATGCAAAGGTTCTGCTGAACCATACATATGACAGGAGACACCAAAACATCTCTGGGTCCCCCCCCCTCCCCTCTCTGTGTGTATGTGTAATGAGCTGGCCCCTCTGCCCTGCAGGATTCAGGCCCAGATGTGACTGGCTCCTCTATCAATAACCTGATCAATTAGGACGCCGTTAAACCTTCTGTTCTCTGCATGTAGAGTCTGGGGTTGGACCTGGACTCAAGAGCTCTCTCAGCTTATAATTTGCTTTTGGAAAGGGCGTCCTGGGATCTAATTTGTTTAAAAAAAAGAAGCAAATTCAGTCACATTGAAGCTGAATGTGGCAGTTTTACATGCAGCAGAAGGTTAAAGGTTCCCAATCTTTATGGCTTTTGACCCTTAAAGCTTAAAGGGACACAATTTTGTATCACACTCCCATAAAGTTGGGGGACTATGAGATACTAAGATATTAATTTAACACCGGCTCTATAGAGCATTATTATTATTACATTACCAGAAGGCCACTGTAGCTCTTCGACATGCTTGTGAAACTGCGGTACCGCCAGATGCCGTCTGACTTCTGTTGCCCCTAAAGTAGCGTTATCAGCCGGTTAGACTGTTATTAGGTCATTAAAGGGGACCTATTATGCTTTTGTGCATTTCCCCTTTCATTTAGTGTGTGATATAGTTTTTTTGTTCATCTAAAAAGGCCTGCAAAGTTACAAAGTCCAAAGACACCAAAGGGAGTTACTCTGCTCCTGAACTGCCTGAAACGCCTCGTTTGAAGTCCCGCCTTTTCTTCCGTAACGTGGTGATGTCACCAAGTAACACATTTGCATAACGGCTAGTTTGGCATGCCCTCAAACAAAGCTAGTTAGAGCGGAGCTGGAGCGGAGTCCAAAGAGTTTGGTTCGGTTGCCCAATCACACCAGGGTGAAAAGCGGTGCTGCAGCACAGCCGGTATGAGAAAAGTAAAGTGTTTTTAGAGCAATAAAGCACGTCAACATGTTTTAGTAGAAACGAGAGCAACGGTGATGTTATCTGAATTTTTTGAAGTCACGAGAAGGTAAAACTATCCAGTAATTCACAAGGGAAAAAACAGCAAAGATTTGAATTGTGTTTTGGATAAATGTTCTTTTCTGTTTTCCTATACTAGTAATCTTCTTGCGCCTCCTTGGGAGGTCCACTGCCACAGGGTTAGGAACCACTCGTGTACGCTCACTATGCCTTCATCTAAGACAAAACATCATTTTGTCCTACTGTAGGTGCAAAACAAGCTATCAGTTAAACAACACAAAGTGTGATCAGTGATCTCTGTAAAGGACACTAAAGGGACGAGATGGGACAGATGTAACTGATGAGTCTAGCGTTCATTGGACAGGCTCACTGACGTTAGGAAACAGCTCCATCATAAGCCAACTTCTTCTCTCCCGCTACCAATTCTGAAACCTCAACTCAGATGTGTACGTCACTGCGTAGAGCTCACTGAATCATATTAATGTTATGAGGCCAGGTCAGTACTGGGACTCTGATACTGAGTGGTGCATCCCTAGTGATACCCAACGTCAGGGCTCGTTGAATCCACGGGACTCAGGTCTATTTGGTTATTGATTTTTTTTTTCCATGTTTGTGCAGATGCAGATGAGTGTGCAGAAGGTTCGGACGACTGCCACATCGACGCCCTCTGCCAGAACACGCCCAAGTCCTACAACTGCATCTGCAAGCCGGGCTACAAGGGAGATGGCAAGCAGTGTGAAGGTGAGTGGCCTTTCCACTTCGTTAGACTTCCTGTTCACTCCCTTCCTTTCATCTGGCCTTGTCAACTCTTTACTACTTCAAAATGGATCTTGGCTGATCCAAGAACAGGTGAAAGCATCAGGAACGGCTGGGATTTAATCATTAAGACACACTTATAAATGCAGATGCAAAGCCAGTCTACATCACAAGATCAGTTTTTGCTGCGAGATTGAAGTCAAGAACACTTGTCTTTTATTTAGCGAGGCAGAAAATAAGGCTGGTTGAGACTAGAGGATCACGTCACAGATAAGTTCTGTAGTCAATGTTGGATTTTTTACTTTTAAAACGTTGAGTAAACCAGGGTTTATTAGCTGTTGTGAGGAGCTTTCATTCTGTGGTGATTTTGGCGGTCCCTGTGGACAAAAGCGGTAGTGTTTCCGAGCACCAGAGTCTTCCGAGCAGCAGGGGTCTGACCGTCTGCCCCTCTCAGTCCTGGTTCTGGTTCTCCCGTGCCTCCTTTCCCTCGGTGTCGGCTCCCAGCGGAGCAGTGAGTTGAAGCTCTGCTCCTGGTCGAAAGAGGAGCCGTTGCTGCCGAGGCATGGAGCCCTCCACCTCCCGCTGGAGCTCTGACTGCAGGTCGAAGGTGGCAGCGAAGCCGGATCTGGGTCCGCCCCGCTGGAGGAGTTTCTGGTGAACCTATGTGTCGTAAATCGTTTTGTCTGATGTCTTGGGGAATTGTACCCAATGACAGGCATGAAGAATAACTATATAAAAACAGCCAATCTTCTCGCTGATGGTCTTGTTTGCTTGACAGTAGCTGGTTTGCCGTAACCACGATCTGTTACCTATCCATAACCATACTGTAGGGAGAGGTGCAGTCAGCTGTAGGAAGGGTTCATGTTGATGTTTCAAGAAAATACCTGTCCATCGTACCCAAGGAGATGGACAAAATAGCCACCACTGTACAATGACGAGTGTTTCCAACAACTTTTACAGAGTGATACGTCTTCTCGTGGTAGCTTGTTGAATCCATTGGTGCCAACCCAAGCTTGTCATAAAGGAGGATAAATAACGCTCCAAACTTACGCTTACATTTTTTGACACACTGACAGCTGTTGTTGCCTGTTGGGCTGCAGTTTGTTATGATTGGAGCATATTGTTTTATGCTAAATGCAGTACCTGTGAGGGCTTCTGGATCAATATCTGTCATTGTTTTGTGTTGTTAATTGATTTCCAATAATAAATATATACATACATTTGCATAAAGCAGCATATTTGTCCACTCCCATGTTGATAAGAGGATTAAATACTTGACAAATCTCCCTTTAAGGTACATTTTGAACAGATAAAAAATGTGATATTAATTTGCGATTAACTATGGACAATCATGCGATTAGTCGATTAAATATTTTAATCAATTGACAGCCCTAATTTTTTCACCTTCAGTATTTGGATCAAGAAGATCAAGAAATAAATGTAGAAGGCTACAGCTGCTATTTCAATGTGTCAGATACATATTTAATCATCATTTAGGTAAATATGAATTGTGTCGGGATAGAGGCCAAAAAAACATCATCACTGGTAGCAACAGTCAGAGTTTCCCCTCAGATAAAAATCAAATGTGAGCAGTGGAAGTGGCATGTAAGACACACTCTGATGTGAACTTCAGTCCATCTGAAACACATCTAGACTGATCTGGGAACATGAACTGGGCCTCTGATGTAACGGCCGGTTAGACAGCTGTTTCACAACCCCCACGTGCACCCCCCCTCCCCTACAGGTTCTCCTAATTAACGGGGAGGAAGTGGACTGAGCGAGGGTGTCAGGGTGAGACGGGGGCAGCACCTGGCTGTGCGTTCACACCTCCAGTCACTTCTGCCTCAAAGCACACCACAGCTGGAGCTCCGCTGGCTGCACAGATATGCTCTCTCTCTCTCTCTCTCTCTCTCTCTCTCTCTCTCTCTCTCTCTCTCTCTCTCTCTCTCTCCTAACACACATACTCACCCAGTGTAATCCTCTAATCTTTTCCCATGTACCGTGCGCTCCACTGCTCATAACAACACAGATTGCTCTCATATAAATGATGCTACAGAAGTAGAATTTACTACAACTTGGGTCTCATTTTTGTTGTAGTTTTGGCCATCATTCCTATCAGTTACGATAACATTGTACTCATTTCTGAGAAATGACAGCTACTAGCAGTAATAAACTACACAAAGGTAGCTGTGGGCAGTGAGACTGGATGAACTGTGAGTGGGTTTCAGTCCCAGACCATCACCAGGCAGCACGGGAGAAATGATAAGTGCAACAAAGCCATGTGCTTTCCATCCCAAAGGCATTATTCTGCCACCTCTTAACAGCTGTCACCAAGTCACACACTGGTAAATGGACTGTATTTATATAGCTATTCACCCATTCACACACACACATTCATACACTGATGGCAGAGGCTGCCATGCAAGGAGCCAACCTGCCCATCAGGATCTGATCTAAATACTCATTCAGGCACCGACGGCTCAGCCTTCAGGAGCAACACCGTAAACGTATGTCACTGTCACTGATCACCAGTGCATTGATCATAGATCCTGACCAACACGTAGTGATGTTGTCTACCTGATAACAGGGGTTTCTTTTTCATCAGTTTCCGTGCAAAACTATCCACCACTTTATTAAAATCCAGGGCTCTAAACCAGATCTCTATAAGTTTAATAAGTATAAGTCTATAAGTTAAGTTATGATAATGTAACTACGGACAATCATGCGATTCATTAAATATTTTATTCGATTGACAGCCCTACTAACAAATGATCTTTGTTTAACTTGATTAAACTCATTAAGGTTGTAACTTCTAATCGCAAGTACTGTAGTTGATGTCAGTTTGTCTAATATGGAAAGTCAACACCAAGAACACGCTTCATTTTTTAAAGAAATGCTGAATGAGGAAGTGGAACAGAAGCTAGCCCGGATGTGACTCTCTGTAGAACATTTTCCAGCCATTATGGTGGGTTTATAACACGAAAACAACTCTACATGTTGATCTTTTTTAATATCATGTACGTCATTTTTGGTTGAACTCACCCTTTCCATGTGAACAACTATTGATTGTATAATTATGCCGCTCTGTTCTGCCATATATGTGATTTATTACACTGGGCAGACAGACCCGGTCTGAACGAGGCGTCCTGAATAACAACAGCTCCTCTGTCCTCTGAGAGGAGACTCTTCAGGAATATGATCTTCCTCCCATAAAGCTGCCTGCTGTCTGAGCGGACCTGTCTTGCCAGCCACTGTTTTATTACATCACTTCACCTCGAGGCCAGCATTTAAATCGGTGTGTGTGGAAGCTGTACTCTGCTTCGATGGAGCTTGAATGTCAACTGCGTTTTATTACATCACCGTTCTACATCCAGCATGTGAATGCTTCTGCGTGTGTGTGTCAGACATGCTTTACAACTCACTCCCTCCCTCCCGTACGCGGAGATCCATCGAACTCCCCTCAGCGATGAGGCAACAGCTCACGACAGGGACGTCAAATGAAGACGGATGGTGGATGGGAGTTGACCCCCTGACCCCCGGTGATTAGATATGGCCGCTGTAATTGGCCGGCTGTGTTTTCCATCAACAGGCATTACGGGCCACTTTGCTGGCCAGCGCCATTAGCGGCTCTGCTATTCCTGGAAGCACCTGGAAGCAGCAGCGCTCGCTTTCTCCATCCCTCAGGTCTTCTCTGCTTTATCAGCGTCATCCCATATCAGTAAAGACTCACTCAACAGGTCTATTGAAACACGCCATGGATTAGGCTATGAGAAACTGGATAAGACTTAGCGTTCGTCATAGTCTTTACTCCGCAATCCTCACGAGTGCATTAAAGTATGGTCTGTCCACACTGTTATCTCTCACTTGTCATCTCATCAGACGTTTCTGTCCAGAGCACCTGCATTTTTTTCAGAGACTTCCAGATGCACCCTTCATACTCCGTATCCTTGGATGCAATGTGCTATTTTTATTGTGATGCTAGAATGTTATAACTCTCTGTTTGGTTCGGCACTGTGTGCTGGCAGGAAGACCAGCAGCAATATGTGCAAAGTCCAATAGTGAGTAGGGTGGGTTGTCCCTCTACCTGCCTGATACCACAAACCTTATCTTGTGCCTCATTTCCACTGAATGGCTTGACGCGACTCGACTCAACTAGGGATGCACCGATACCACTTTCGGCTTGGAAAGGCTCGGGGCGAAGGTGCTTCTACGTTTGTACAGTGAAAATGACGCTAAACGTCATGAACACGGGACATGAACGAACAGCTAATTGTAGACTTTTTTTGCCAGACAATCATGCATTTTTTTGCAAGAGGCCTTTCCATCTGGACTCCCACTCCATCAATACAGTGATCTCATCGTAATGAATGAGGAAACTGTGTTTTTTGTCTAATGTCTATCTGAACAAGGCCTTGATGCAAGCCTACGTTAGTCCAACTGTGCAGCTGCTGTATCCATCTGCATCGGCAGATACTCAATATTAAAAGACTTGGACCGGGATCAGGCGCTAAAACACTTGATGTGGAACTCTAAACACATTAGAGATTGACCTTATGTCCAGTTCTAACTTTGATATTTCCTAATTAAAACACTTGGTGTTTTTTTCGCTGATATTTCCCAGGAAATCCTTCGGCTCAGAGTAAGTGATGCAGATTTGTCTGCAGTTTGTTTCATCTCTAGGGGGAAGTACAGTGCAGAAGCACAACGGCAATGAGAGCTGAGCACTGAAGGAGCTGCCAAAGAAAGCAACGATGGGAAGTTTTCACACACAAAACAAAAGCTAAATGTGCCAAGATCGAAAAGCGCAATATCAACAGAATCTTGTGTCTTGGTAAAAATCGGAATCAGACATTACTTTTTTTACTTTACTTTTTCTAAAGAAAGCAACAAGAACGTGCATCGTATTGATGATCACATTATTAACGTGCACTTTAGAGGTTCCAGGGGGATGTGGCCCATGTGGCTCCACATTGAGGAAACACTGGCTCGCTCATGTGCTTTTGTAACGGCTGGGATTCGAGCCCCGGTGACCAAGGGAGACGACCTGTGCTCTCAGCCTCTGCTACACTTCGCCACTACAAATTAGCAGCTCGCAGGCCACATTGTTCTGCCGGGAGCCGACTGCCCGGTAGTTCAGCGGGACTTCAGTGGGATCACATCCCAGCCACAGCCAGTTTCACCCAGTCCCGGTGACCACGGGGTGTTCCACGGCTGACCACGGGTGCGTCTGAGTGCTCCCATCATCAGGACTGTGTCCCCAGAGGAGTCGTTTATTTGAAACAACTGAAATCGGATATGGCGCTCATGAGCGCTGCTCCCTCTGTAGACTTTTCCACAAGCTGATACCGCCGGCTCGTTATGGAAAAATGTGAACTTTTATCCCCGTGCTGTCAAATGAAGAGTACGTGGGAGGAGCTGTGTATCAGTCAAGCCTGCTTTACTGCTTGTGTGTGCAGAACAGTGCCAGAGTTGTCTCCCTGTTTATAGAGAGATCTAGCGAAACTGTAACCGGCTGTTGATAGAGTGTTGTGAGCACTTGTTTACCGAGCGAGAGAGAGAGTTAAAAAAAAAAAATTCAAAGGATTATGATAAGATGAATCGCTGAATCAGAGAGACTTTGCTGTGTTTTCAGAGTTCAGGGCAGAAAGACTCCATGAGCTTTGGGAGATAAGTGATGGCATTCCTGCTGCAAACACCCATCTGAACAACAATATGAAATGTCAAGTCTTTAAATCTCTCTCTAAATGTCTAAAGGCTGGCCCACATGAAAAGATCTTTCAAACCTTAACAGAGCCCACACATAACGACATGTTACGTTAGATTGAACAGTTTTGTTCCTGTAGTGTGTGGTGAAGCCAAAACAGCACGCCACACACTAACAGATCAATTCATGAAAAACGAGCGGAAATCTCGCAAAATATCTCGTGATCAAACGTGAATTTAGTGTAAACAAACACGGCGGATGACGGGCAGGAAGAATCAAGCCCCCAGGAAGAGCGCTGGTCGTTGATGCCAATTTTCGTAGCGTCCAAACGGCGGTACTACATCTTCCGTGTCCGTCACGTGATGCCATTGGGCCCAAAAATACTTTTTCCCATTGACTCACATTGGGAAAGAGACGTCTGTAACTCAGCGGATAATTTGGGCTGGGAGGCTCGATGGGCCCGATGGATGTGGAAGATCGCCAAATGATCCGGGTACTTTATCACTCGGCAGTCGAGCCATTTTGGCTTCATGCGCCACTGAGCAACTCTGATAGGAATGAACGGGAGCTCGCTTACAACGCTGTTCTCTTTATACATCCATGGGAAGAATTAGCGATGTTAGTTTTTACTTTGTACTAAGAATTCACGAAGGATGGCTGGATGAAGTCATGGAGACAAGTTAAATAAACACTTGTGTTCCTTAGGACCATCAAAATATCTGTTCTTTGCAGACGATTGTCGGGACGGGGGCAATCGGGACCAACATCTGCATGATTTTCGTGTAGTGTGTACCCAGCCTAACTAAAATGCAATATGTTTGTTATTTTCCCTTATTTCAACATGGCTTGTGTGCTGTTGATTTCAGAGGTACTGAAGGTAAACATCAGATATTGTTTTTAAAAACTGATATAGAAACAAAGTACATTTGGGGACTATTTTTTGGTTCAGTGGCCTGGTAAAGAGGACATTTTTTACAGTGTATGACGGTCCAGAGGGATGAGTGATGTGGCCGGTTGCCACAGAGCTGTCAGAGGCCTGCAATAGAAGCTCTGTGTTTACTCAGCATTTGTCACTTACAGACTAATTGACTGGTTTTCATCAGCTGCCCATTGCACTGAATAGAAGCCTCTTCTCCTCTCTGTGTTTTAACACTAAAAGGCCTCTGCCATCTCCATTCTCTCTCTCTCTCTCTCTCACAGACACATCTCTGTGTGTATTTGTGTCTCAGTTGAAGTCCGAGGTTTTATCTCTGTGCCAGAGCAGCTAATTAAGTATGGAGCAGGGAGAGGAAAATGTCACTTTGAACAGTGTAATGCTGCTCTAAAACACAGGGTTTGGCTGTGTAGTTTGCCTTTCCAGGCCAATTAATTAATTTGTTGTGTTTTTTTTTTGTATTTATATGGATAACAAGCCAAACATAGACAGTGTGATGTCACAACGTCGATAGAGTTTAGAAGGAGAAACTGTGATTGTTATTGTGTGCTCAGACGTAACGCGAGGCTAATTTTAGATGCACTGCAATTGCATTCAACATTAGACAACACATTCTCACCCCCCAACTTGTCAGATACCGCCGCTTGTCAGTGCCCCTCGACACCAGGGACGGCGTGTCAATACACGCTTGTTACGTGCATGGTGTCCTTTCAAAGGAAGTTAGGTTTAGGCAATACGACCACTTAGTTAGGGTTAGGAAACGGTCATGGTTGAAGTTAACTTCACTGACTAACGACTCACATGACTCATGTGACTGACGATATGTACTGTATGTAGTACATTGGCTGTTTGGGGCGTATAAACTCCAGACTTAGCAGAAAACAGGATGCAAGTCCAGTTTCCAGACTTTGACGGCTTATCTGAAGCCAGAATTCTGCCTGGAACGTGTACTTGCATCGATCGGCCAATTCAGTGCAGTAAGATGACGTTACCTCGTGGTAAACCATGTGCCAATGCAGCGGTCTCAGTCTAAGCATGGCCTTATGCCAGGATCAGACTACACAATATTTTTGACAGTTACGATGGTCACTATTTCAGATTAGACGGTTGAGAGGCTCCTGGGGAAAACAATAAAAATATAATTCACAGGGAGAAGCGAAAGAAGGCGCGCAACGGGATGCTCCATGCACAAAGACACAACATCGGTGGTGTTTTTTACTCCGACACAACCTAGATTGAAAATCCTACCGCAAGGTCCGGCAGAAGTTGAAGGTCCGATGACATCATTCTGCATAATAAGTAACCTTCTGTTTACAGCTGTGTGCGTCTGTGCTCAGCCGGTCAAATTCACGGCCGTGATGGAACACGTAGTGGCAAGCAAAAAAAAAAAATCAAACATGCTAGACTTTCTGTCGGGACGTCGTGAGGCGTCCCAGACGCAACGTCGGTCGTCGTGCACTATGACACGCTACACGAGATAAAAACGATCGATGTCGCACACAACACTCATTTATCGTTCCCGATCCTAGTCGACACCCTACGACGGCCGTGTCGGACCATAATCGGGCTGATATCGTGAAGTCTGAACCGGGCATAAGAGGAAACAAGGAGGACAACAATGGCGACTGTTTTTCGGCTGCATTCAGAGGTATTCAGTAGAGTGCATTCAGAGCATCACTCCAGACTTCTCCGGATGAAAAGTCACTTTAGTCCTTGGTCACTGATAGGCAAGTTGCGGTTCATGCAACATGTGCACTTTGTGTGATCCTTCGTGAACGTTCAGACCGAACAACTTGTGATCAATATTTATTCATTACCCGACATTGGAACGGTGACATCACACCCTTCTTCTGGGTTGAGTGTGGAGCTGTACCGTACCTCGGTTTAATGCATTTTTTTGCTAGTAAGATCGTAACATACAGTATGAAAGATACCCTGCCAGCTTGAGACTGGATTCTACTTGCAGCTCCTCCCTTCCCCGGCGCCACAGTAACGAACACTTGACCTGCTTTACAGAGACAGAGAGAGAACGAAAGGGCGTCTCATGGGGAAGAAATGGATGGCGAGGGAGACGGCGCAGGTGGAAGGGCGAGAGGGAATAGTGGTAGACAATTACTAGGCCATTGTCTGCCTGGCGTCTGCTCCTCCGTCATCAGTCAGCCGCTCTCCTCACTGGCTAGCTACAGACACGCACACACACACACACACACACACATACCTCAGTTCAAACACACAACGCAGATTCCGTCCGTGCACCTCCCTCCCTCTCCTGTCTCTCTGTCTGCTGCTTCCATGCTCAGACTCAGTGGAGCAGGTCAGATTCATTGAGGCTCAGGGCTTTATATATATATAGATATAGATACAGTGACCTCATGCCAGCATCTCCAAGCCTCCAAGCTTCCTTTTCAGTCTTTGACGGATGATGTCTGGCACCACGGGGTGGAAATGTCACTCAGGAAAAGCTCACAGGGAGAGAAGAAATTCCCTGCAGCTCGGTACCGACTTTAGCTTTCACTCCACGGCCGAGGTTTAAGCGTGTGTCGGATGTGCGGACAAAGACCTGCTTAAAGACTGTGGCTTTATATATCATAAGACACTCTGTCTGAGTCCATGTCAGACAGTCTGGATATGTCTGTCCACTGTGATACAGTGACTTACAGCTTATCACTTTGCACAGTTGTTATAACAATAACCTATAGCCTATTTATCATTACATAATGAACAAACACAGAGCTACATTCATATATAGAATAGTGTTTACGGTCACCTGACTGATATGTTCATTCTCTTTTTAGATACAGTATGTCTCGCCTTCCAACCAACCTCCTGACAAAAATATCTGAGTATGTCAGAATGTCTGCTGTGAAGAAGAGTCTAATAACATTAGCTAATGTGTCACACATTAACATTACATTAACAGACACAGAGTTGAATGTAAGTCAGATGTTTACTCTTCTTTTAGCTCTGGTTTAGACTCCAAGTCTATGTAAGCTTGCTAGATATTTAACTGTCTTCACTAGCTAGTTGCTAACTTTGCTATTTACTAACGTTAGAGCAACATTGAATATAACTTAAAGTGAAACATGTACTCTCCTTATAGCTCTGGTTTGGTATCTGTCAAATGTATTTAAGGTAAGCTTGCTAAATGCCGATACCGAGTACCGATACGAGTACTTCTCTGTGCCAAAAGACCCTCGTTAACAGCCAGCTGGAGGGTGTGAGCGACACACGGCAGGCTGGGGAGTCCCGCATAGGAGGCGATGCGCCGTGACCGGCTCTAGGTCGGCTTGGAAAGGCTCGGGGTGAAGGTGGCTCGCGGCTGCAGCTTTACAGCGCTTCCCACCCGGACCTCGCTGCCCCGTGGACAAAGGGCTCACTGCGCCCTCTCTCTCCGCCGGGGAGGGACGGGGCCCCCTGCTCCCGGTGCGACTGTCGACCGGGGCGGACTGTTCTCAGTGCGCCCCAACCGCGTCGTGCCGCCAGATCGGGGCTCGGCCCACGTAAAAGGCGCCAGGGGTCTGCGGCGATGTCGGCAACCCACCCGACCCGTCTTGAAACACGGACCAAGGAGTCTAACGCACTTGGGAGTCAGAGGGTGAAAGCAAAACCCCGTGGCACAATGAAAGTGAGGGCTGGTGCGCGCCGGCTGAGGTGGGATCCCGGCCCCGCGGGGTCGGGCGCACCACCGTAAAGTGGTATCGGTACCGTTGTATCGGAGCCGTTTTGCGAATACGAGTACATGAGCACAGTATCAGACCCGATACCCGATACTGGTATCGGGTATCGGTGCATCCCTAGTAGCAACACAACCTTAATCGCTACCTTTGCTAGTTTGTCTGCGTTTTCTAACATTTGCATTAGAGCTGAGACAATTGTTTTACAAAATGGAAAGTTAACATGCTAGAAAGAATTACTTGTCGTTCGTAAAGCTTCATTAATCTTTTTTTTAGACAAAACAAGCTGGCAGACACAGCCCTGACATATTTTTTTATCACCTAAGGTTTTAAGTGTTAGCAAACAGCTACCCGCTAAATACACATCAACAGAACGGAGCAACGTTAGCAACTTGGTGCCGTGTTTCTAGCTACATGTGAAACCATGTAAGTGCAATATTCACTCTCATTTTAGCTCTGTTTTGATCTCCACCAACTCCTGAGAAAAAAATGTCTGGCTCTTTAGCTGCTAAACGCTCCACTTCCTTCATCGGCTAGCTAGTTACTATCATTGTGGTGTCGTTTGGCGCTGGGCAGGAAGCGCACAGTGGGTATCAGTCCTTATTTTTTTGGTGAAAACAGCCGTCTGAAAGCAGGGTTGATATGACTGGTGAGACTGAACCGTACTGTAAATGTGCTGTAAAACCAAAACTATGAGAGAACAAAGGCTGCAGAGCTCTGTAAAGCTGCAGAGCGGGGATGTGGGTTTGTCACTGTGGGTTACCCCTGTCACATCTCATGTAGTCATGAGATTTAATGTTAATATGAAAATCTTATTTAATGGAGCTGTAAAGGACCAATTCAGTGATTTTGCATGTTTTGTAGTGCTAATTATTGCTTCCCACTTGTTTACTGGGGTTTGATCCTTAAATCTCGTTTGTATTATGCTTCCCTCATCAAAGTGCAGAAGTTTAACACCATTTACTGGAAGCGAATCTGGTGTTGTTTTGGTACAAAAAATTGGAAAAATGTGCAGGCTAACACATAATAGCTGCAGAGATTTAAAACACAAGAGCCCACCACCCCAAAACCACCGTGGAAAACAATGTGTGGTATTAAGTTGGGCTTGAATTTCTGCTTATACATCAGTAAATATAACTGTATTTGTAAATGTGTAGCTTCCTTTCCTACTTTGTTACATTGACTTACCACTCACCTCACTGATTTTTATCAATTTGCGTCATGAAAATAGTCATTAAATCTAGCTCTCATAGACCTGCATGAAGTGTAAGCAGCATCGCCTCCTCTCCCTTTCTCCTTTACTCCCTCTGCCCTTCAGTCAGAGGGAGGGTGGGGGGGGCGTGGGGCCGTCAGCGAAGGCGCCTAATTCACTTGATGAGACGTGGAGCATAAACGCTTTTCCCGGCAATTAGAAAACGTGCGTTATGTGAGCAGGAAGCAGCAGCCGGGCCGAAGCTGTCGGGGCACCGCTGTCAGATGTCAACAACAGCTCCGGGGCAGGAAGTGGCACCGTTTGGGGCCAAATAGACCCGACGAGGCACCTTTCCTCCTCCCCTCCACCACCGACCTCTCCCACCTCCCTCTAATCTCTCTGTCACACATCCACCTACGCACGCTTCAAAACCCTCTTCCCCGTGCTTTCCATCACCTCAACACACAATTCAACCAGCTTACCCTCCTTATTTTCACGTGGCAAGCACAAACCCTGGAATCCTTGAATTGGTTGAATTGCATGTAGCGTATATGTGCTCGTACTTTAAAGAAGTATTTCACCGCTTTTAAATTGGTGCTAAATGACCAGAGGAAACAGAGAAAGAGGGTTGTGATATTCCTTTTTGCTCAAAAGGTAGAAAACAACCAGAATGCACTGGGCTCGTTGCGGCCTCTTCCTCCTCCATACGCTGTAATTCCTCCACACTGTTTTCTGGCTTATATAAGCAGCTCCAAATGTCCAATCCCAGCACTACTGTATTAAAAATCTATCTTTATATTTGCATATATTACCCACATTGTAATGATACAAAGCTGGTTGAAAATTGGTAATGTTTCCCTTTAAACGACGGTTTTACCCACATAATGTGTTATTATTATTATTATTATTATAATCAGTGATTGTTGGGCACTAAAAGTAAACCTCAGACAAATCAGACTCAGGGGTCTTGGTGGAAAAGCTTGTCAAAAATTGTGTGTTGTTTGAATGATCAAAAGACCATATTGTGTAATGCACCATATTGGAACACAAAATAATAAATACAGAGACTAATCTATATTTTGTTCTACCTGTGTTTGAAGCAACTGGTGTTATTGAGAGGCGAAGTCCCGCCCGTTCCGGTGTTAATATATTGTAATTTTAGCTGTATATTGTTCTTCTTCATAATTTTATAATAGGTCTGAGGAAAATGTTGATATTCGCAACAGCCTCATCTTTCTCCTCTGTCATTATGTCTTTGCATTTCCTGCATTATGTTTAGCTTGCTAAATTGTTAGCCTCTGTGGCTTCTAGACGCCGACAGTAACGTTAATATTGCCGTTACTTAGCAGTGGTGTTGTCACAACTTAACCACTTGAACGCCAAGCATATCGTGTACACGAGTTTCATCTGAAGGCACCACATGACTGAACACGTTGGGATGTTGGTTGTCGTCTACTATGACACACTACACGAGATAAAACGATCGATTGTCGCGTACGACACTCATTTATCATTCCCGATCCGAACCGACACCCTACGACGGCCGTGACGGGCTATAATCTGTCTGATATTGTGTAGTTTGAGTCTGAGCCATTCTATTGGTTGCATAATGGGAAATGTAGGATGCAGTGTTTATCTAAGCCTCTGCTGCTTTGATTTCGACAGTCCCCATCCTTATAAAAGTGAAATACCACTGCGTACTACAGGGGTACACCCTGGACAAGTCACCAGAGGCTGACACATACAGACAGACAACCATTCACGCTCACATTACCACACATCATATTAAAGTCAAATCAAATCTGTAACATGAGTCTTGAGTCTTTAGATTTTTCTGTTTTTTCTCAGTTTAGTTGGAAAGGGACGGCCAAAACAGAGAAACCAAGATGTGTTTTCAAGTTTAGCCAACTTAGTGTGAATGTAGTCTCAGTCTGGCTGTTTGAAAGCATTCAGGCCCCAATTAATCACCTGCTGCTTTTCATTCACCCTCAGTGGTGAGGCTCCCCCCCGCTCCACTCTGTACCTTCTCCCCTTCATCTCTGACGGATGAAAAGCAGAGCACAGAGGAAGTGGCACATCGCGCTGCACCTCGCCATCCGAGCTGGCAGCACAGCAAAGTGTCCAAACAACCTTTCCCCCAAACAGTCGGCCGTTCCAGCTCTCGCCCTAATTGGTTGCAAATGCCTTTTAGGATGAGCCAGTGATGGCTGCGAGGGGTTTTGTATACACAAGGCTCAGGCTCTTTAATTCCCCCATGATTGTTTTTTTTATGTTTTCCATACCTTTTAAGATAATTACACACACGCAGCTCAATTAAAGTCACTTTTATGAACCTTTTGAAGGAGGCTCTGGTCACTATTGCATATTTACAGTTGTTATTAATCTTCTCATGTAACCCCTTTGAGTTTGTGCGGATGTGAGTGTTCCTCTAAACCCCAATCATGCTGGAGTGGTCCTTCAAGTACAGAGGCGGGGTTCCCTTTTGTCGGAGATCAGACGGACAGAATTGAATTGTGTGTCGGCCTGTGTAATTGGCTTCTGGTAAACATGTCTGCGGCGCTTCACGGTGCAGAATGTGGCATTGATTTGGCTGTTGTCGTGATGGTTTCTAACCGAGTGAAACCTCTCAGATTGGGATCTTTTTTCATGTTTACGTCTGCCTGCTTTTGGACGTTTCAAAGCGTTCGTACTCGAGCCCGAGTAAATCGTCTGAGCGGAAGTGGAATAGTGTGGTAAAATGAGTGTGTGAGCGTATTCAATTGTAAATCCTACATGTCTGTGCTTGTGGGATGTGATTCAGTATCATTTTGTGTGCGTTCTGGTGTTAGCGCCTGTGCGTGCTGTACGTTTGTGTTTTCGGAGTGTTTGTATATGCTCAGTGTGCAGGTCTGGGTTCTGTCCACGTGCAGGATGTGGAGGCCGAGAGCCACGTCTGCGTGTTTGTGTGTCTGTTGTCCATAGCCGCTGTGTGCCAGCGTCTTATTCCCGCTCAGAGCCATCCATCAAACCTGGCAACTTGAGTCAACTTCCTGAGAAACTCTGTGATCCAAACAAACACAGTGTGGACTCATATGTCAGGCCAGTATTGGTGCTGGAAAAAAAAATACAGTCATCCACTGCTGATCTGTTGGACTTTAAGTTTCCTTTCTGATCTGCTTTAATGTCATACTGTACACACTGTCACACCAACATGCCAACATACTGTAGCACTAACTTGTTTTCTCCAAAAAGAAACCATAATTGCTGCTTGGAGTGAGTTCATTGGCGATGTGTTTTTTTTTTCCAGTAAAAGAAGAGCTACGTTTTTGTACCACAGAAGGTGGTCGGGGATGTTGGATGGCAGGATTTTGCATGTGGTTAGGTTGGCTTCTAAAACACTTTGGTTAAGGTGACGGAGTTTTGGTTAACTATTAAAGAAGTAAACATGTTAGGGCTGTCCCGAATACCATTTTTTGGGCTACGAAGCTTCGGTGAGAAATATTCGAAAGTATTGGCAGCTTCGGGACAGTGCTGCTGCCGAACAGCGATATCAGTCTGAGAATAACTAATAATAATTAATGTTGAATATGAATAATGACTAATGTTGTGGGATTATTCCTTATTTTAAATGGGTTATTTTGAGATTTATACATTATTATTACATACTTATGTATGTCTTAGTATGACATGACGATGGATTCCTTAGGTTTTCTAGTTTCATATGATGCCAGTTCTTCACTTCAGCTTTAAAACTGAGCCCGCTACAACCTAAAAATCACAAGTTGCGTTAATACGTCAAAGAAAATAGTGGCGTTAAAATGAATTTGCGTCAACGCGTTAATAGCACGTTAACTTTGACAGCCCTGGTCGCTTGTTGCGATGGAATCCATTGTGATGTCATACTAGCTTGTTGCAAAGGAGGTTAAATAACGATCCGCACTAACGCTTAATTTTGGCGAGAAAAAACTTGTCATGGCTATTTTCGAAGGGGTCCCTTGACCTCTGACCTCCAGATCAGTGAATGTAAATGGGTTCTATGGGTACCCACGAGTCTCCCCTTTACAGACATGCCCACTTTATGATAATCACATGCAGTTTGGGGCAAGTCATAGTCAAGTCAGCACACTGACACACTGACAGCTGTTGTTGTCTGTTGGGCTGCAGTTTGCCATGTTATGATTGGAGCATATTGTTTTATGCTAAATGCAGTACCTGTGAGGGTTTCTGGACAATATCTGTCATTGTTTTGTGTTGTTAAATGATTTCCAATAATAAATATATACATACATTTGCAATAAAGCAGCATATTTGCCCACTACCATGTTGATAAGACTATTAAATACTTGACAAATCTCCCTTTAAGGTACATTTGTAACAGATAAAATATGTGCGATTGATCATGATTAACTATGGACAATCATGAGATTAAACGCGATTGAATATTTTAATTGACAGCCCCATCTTCGTTAATATCAGCTGTCAAACTGTTGGACAGACTGAAGGCCAGGTAGACACACAGGTAAACTGACTTAACTTAGCAGGTATGGAGGTGGGATGTTGACAGACAGCAGCCACGGTGTACAATGAAATGAGAGGAGGCAGAAAGGGAGAGAGTGAAGGACTGGACGAAGAACAGGGTGGACGGACTGTAGACCGACATCCTAGTTGGCACGAGGAAGAGACGGAGAGAGCGAGATGGACAGATCCAGCAGGACGTCTGGGTGCATTGAGAAGCCTGGGCAGATACCTGCACTGTGTCATCCTCAGTAAAGAGGGGGGGAGGAGGTGGAGGAGGAGGAGGAGGAGGAGGAAGAGGAGGAGGAGGATGTGGGCCGGGGTCTTGCTCGCTGCCTGCCGGATCTCCTGCTGTTCACACGGAGGGGGAGGACTGTTTGTTTAAGTGGCTCCGCATGGCAACCACTTGTGAGCCGCTCCTGTGAAAGCCTCCGCTGGCTCAGCATGGAGGTGGGGAGGGTGCATCCCCAGACGAATAAACACCGGCTGACACTTTCCTCTCCTTCCTCGCTCCCCACCCAACTGCCCCCCCCCTTCCTCAGTATCCCCCATTTTTGCACTGTAATGCTGCTGGGTTAATACATTTATTGGCATCTAAACTTAAAAATAATGCATTAAAACTAAACCTGTATCATCATCATCATCTGTTGGGATGCAGTAACTCAGTCTTTTTCTCATCTCTCTCCCAACATACTGTAATAATACTGTTATCATCTACTTTATTTATTTACTCTGACTGATGTCCAGACATGAGTAACATCTGCAATCTTGGCAATTTGGGAAAGGATGACTCAAAATGCTAATAAAAACACCCTCTTCATTTCCATTATTGAAATCAGTCATTTCCTGTTTCAAACTGTATTGATTAAGTGTTGAATTGTACTTTATATCGGGGTCATCAATTTGGCGTCACCGTTTAAAATTTAACACTTTACTGCTCTAAATACCGCATGTCCAGTGATTGACTCTGGAAGTACAAGAACTGCTCAAGAATGACCACATGGCTTCAGAAAGAGGAAAACAAGCCTCTGTAACTGCACTGAATGTGTGCAGACAACAACCTAAACTTGTTTGAGTTGTAAAGTTGTTTGAGTTTCAGTAACACGACCACCTTTATCTTTCAGACATGGACGAGTGTGAGAACGACTACAATGGGGGCTGCGTCCACGAATGCATCAACATACCTGGCAACTACAGGTGCACCTGCTACGATGGATTCATGCTGGCCCACGACGGACACAACTGTCAGGGTAAGAAGAGACCCTCCTCCTAAATGTGGCATCATGGGGATTTTCATCTGGATATGATGATGCTCAGAGGGACTGAAGCATTCAAAAAAATCCATCCATTTGTTTTCAAAATAATGAAAGATTGTAGACCTATAGGGAAGTCTACGATGGATTTTTAGGACCATTGTAGGTTAAAAAGAAAATTACAGAGCCAGGGTAATATTCTGAGAAAAAAAATAAAAGAAGGAAAAGAAGTCATACATACTGTTATCTATTATCTGAGATTATAAAGTTATAAATTTGCGAGAAAAAAACTTGGATATTCTCTGAAATTAAAGTCACAAATTTACTAGACAAAAAAAATATTAACCGAGAACATAAAGTCATAAATTTGCGAGACAAAAACTTGGATATTCTTTGAGATTAAAGTCACAAATTTACAAGACGAAAATGTAAATATTCTCTGAGATTATAAAGTCATAAATTTGCGAGAAAGAAACTTGGATATTATCTGAGATTAAAGTCATAAATTTGTGAGAAAAAAATTTGTTATATCTGAGATTATGAATTTATAAATTTGCGAGAAAAAAACGTGGCTATTCTCTGAGATTAAAGTCACAAATTTATGAGAAACAACTTGAATATTCTCTGAGATTATGAAGTCATAAATTTGCGAGAAAAAAACGTGGCTATTCTCTGAGATTAAAATCACAAATTTATGAGAAACAACTTGAATATTCTCTGAGATTATGAAGTCATAAATTTGCGAGAAAAAGACTTGGATATTCTCTGAGATTGAAGTCACAAATTTATCATGAAAAAAACGTTAAATATTCTCTGAGATTATACAGTCGTAAATTTGCGAGGAAAAAACTTAAATAATATCTGAGATTATAAATTTATAAATTTGCGAGAAAAACTTGGATATTCTCTAACATTATAAAGTTATACATTTTTGAGACAAAAATGTAAATATTATCTGAGATTATAAAGTTATAAATTTTGCGAGAAAAAAACTTGGATATTCTTTGAAATTAAAGTCACAAATTTATGAGAAAAAAAAAAGGATTTTTTTTTTAAATTTTTTGTCAAGGAGTTCCTTTCACTTGCTCGGTTGGATCAACCTCTCATTAGTGAGGAGGTGCAACAGCATGGAACATGGCGATATATCCTTACATCTGTCCATTGCATTGTAGTTTCTGATGCACGTCATCCAAATAATATGTTGTTTTCTTCTGAATAGGTCCAGATCACGGCTACGTCTCTTCAACACCAGATGCTTATGATAATTTAGACGATTCTGGACTAAAATCAGTATTTCCTTTATTGCTAAATCCGATTGCAAAGTATGATTTGATTAGGTCATCCACTGCAGACATAATACATGGTGGGAGGAGGCTGATCCAACCTTGCAAAGTGAAGCACAAAAATTATATATTTTTTTGGTTTGGTAAAAAAAAAAAGAAAATTCTTGTAAATTTGTGACTTTTTTCTCGTAAATTTACGACTTTAATTTCGGAAGTTCCGAGTTTTTTCCTGCAGTCTGCTGCGTGTGTAAATGTTAATCTATCCTCGGTGTGTTTCGGGTGTTTTTGGGTGTGTGTGCATCCATCTGACTCGGTGTATGATGGTGAATAGAGATGTCTGTCTGTCTGTGCTTAAGAGAGTTTGCTTAAGGGTGCGTGGATGTTCCTGTGTGTGTGTGTGTGTGTGTGTGTGTGTGTGTCCCTGTAAGGCCGCCTGGCTCAGCTCGCCTTTCTCCGTAGAGCCCCTCTGTCATCGTTTGGAGGGTTTCCATGATCTGGGCTGTTCTGTGCGTGTTCCTCTGTACTGCTGGGAGGGCGGTCGGGGTTGAAGAGTTCTCCTACAGATATCTGGCTGTGCTTTATTACTGACAGATCCAGCCCATTTAGCCGGCGCTGCGTTATTGACTCAGTGTCAGTCAGAGTAATGTTTTTTCTGCCCCGTGTGCAACACGTAGTTCTGCACGGATGTGCTCAAACACATTTCATCTCGTCAGTCCTCCAACCGCTGACTGACGAGAGCGAAAATCAAATCAGAAACATAAAAAATGTCGTTTTGGATGCCCGTGTGTCTTTGGTGGGATATGTTTTGGCATTTGTTAAGTGTTGTAGCTCATTCTTTGAGCCTTTTTGGAGAGTTTGAGTGAGAGATTGAGCGCTAAAAGCAGCAGCCAGCGGCGCAGAGAGAGAAGCTGCTGAGTTGTGGATTCACCTTAAGACAGACTAGATAGAAAGCAGAGTTTAAAGACGCCCCGCCGGCAGAATTCAATTGTCCCTCATCACACAAACAAAGGGCCAAAGATATTAAATGACAACACTATTAAAAACCCATCCCTGTGTTGAGCTTCCAACTCGCCTCCGTGGTTTCTATTGGATGAGAAAAAAGGTTTAAACGTTGGCCGCACTACAATAAAGTAATGTTTTACAGAAGTTAAACTGTCGTTAATCACAGACCTGATGAAAACAGCATTTGTTTTTACACCACGATGCCAAACATCCCAAATGTTCTGTTCTGTTTTGGCTTCCAGATTTAATTTGGCACATCAGTATTCTTTCTGTGAAATTAAAAAGAGAGATCAGCCTGTAAAAGTTTTACTTCATGACGAGGCTTTATGACTGACTGAAAGATCCTCTACGGGGTGTCATCATAGCACTTGTGCTCACTGGCTCATTACTAATGGAATGCAGATATGGGAGTGACTGATAGAAACAGCTTTATAACAGTAGGAATCACACGTCTGGTTAAAACAGGGTTTAACCCAGTTTAAATACTTAATTAAAGGGTTACATAATGTAGGTCTAATCCTGACTGTACGTTCAGAGCTACTTCCTGGTTAAATGTGCAGAAATGACCTACTTACTTCATATTTGGTTCTTTGTAAATAGAGTAAATATATAGTGTGTCATGAGAGTTAAAACCCATCGACTATTTATAAGAAGTGGACGTAGTCACCGTGAGGCCACCCGTTGGTTTGTGGACTACGGTTTTGAAGCCTCGTGTTTGGCATTTTGGCCGCATTTTGGCCGCATTTTGGCCGTCGCCATCTTTGCTGCACCCCGACACGAAGAAGCGGAGCAGCAACGGTCCTGTCGGGGATTGTCTCACAACAATGACCCGCTAGCTGTGCATTATCCCGCTTATAAGACGGCTACTTACTGAAGAAATCAATATTTTGACACAAAAACGGTCCTCCAGAGTCCGACATCAGAGCTGCGCCCATAGCAACGGTCTGTTATACATAGTAACGGTATGTTATACATAGTGACGGTCTGTTATACATAGTGACGGTCTGTTATACATAGCGACGGTCTGTTATACATAGCAACGATCTGTTATACATAGCAACGATCTGTTATACATAGCAACGGTCTGTTATACCTAGCAACGGTCTGTTATACATAGCAACGGTCTGTTATACATAGCAACGGTCTGCAATACATGGCAACGGTCTGTTATACATAACAACGGTCTGTTATACATAGCAACAGTCTGTTATAGAGAAATTACAGACGCCGTGATTGACCAATCAGAATCAAGTATTCATCACAGCCGTGTGATAAATATTTTTAACAGGCATCTTGAATCAAATTTGTTCTGGTGGAGATGTCATGTAATGCTACAGTTTGCCTTTTCTGAAATAAAAAGAAAAGGAAAGGACAGTAGCAGTTTAGAAAATCTAAATTTGGGAAGCCATGACAGCTGGATAATGAAGCATGAGATGATGCGATAAAAAAAAGAGAATATAAAAAAACACCTCAGACGTACATACTGTAATACTCACATGTCCATATGTGCTTTAGAACAGTCGTTGGTTGCTGCAATCACTCCTCCTGTTCATTGTAGCTGTTAGCTGTAGCTGTAACATGCTTCCAATGGAAGTGATGAAGTTTTATCTGAAGTTAAACTGAGGCAGCAGGTCGAGCTTTAGTCTTGGCGGTTACCTCAGAGTCCAGACATCATCACACATCGGAGCTGCTGCGTAAAAATCAGATCATACTGAGAGACATGATGGAAACAACTATAAAAACCAAACCGTGGTTGTTAAAGAAACAAGTCATTTGCCAGTTTTCCATGTTGGAGCAGCGGGTCGGAGTGTCTCTGTAATTGCGTCTGACATGTTTTGTGTTGTTTATTTCCTGCCGGCTTGTCTGTAAATGGGCCCTGACTCGTCTGCAGCCCGTTAGCTCGCCGGTTAGCCGCCGTGTGTTGTGGTTAAGTGAAGAGAAGGACCGTGAAGTTATAGAGGGATTTCACCACACGTGTTTGTGCCGCTATAATTCAAACGCTGCCAACCTGCTCTTTACGGCCCGGCGAGAGGAAGTCGGGCCCACGTCTGACTCCAACCCAGAGACCGCCTTTATTGGATGTTCATCCTTAATGAACTGCTGCTAATTAAAACCGGGTTACCAAGTTCAAACGAGGCAGTAAAGCGTGAAATCAGACACAAGATCCGTGTGATCGCAATCAAAGCCAGTCCAGGCCGAGCTCCGCTTTGTTTCTGCTCCTTTCCACCTTCCTTTCTCTTCCTTTATTCTACTCTTTCTTCATTCCTCCCCCTCTCGCCATCTGTATCTCCTTCCCCTTTACTTTTTATCACAGCTTCATTCCTTCTTTCCCCTCATCTGTTCTTTCTTAATCATTCCTTCTTTTCTTTCCTCCGTTGCTTCATTTCTTCACTTATTTCTTGTTCCAACAATCTTCCTTTCTTTCTTCTTCATTCCCTCCCTTCATCCTTTCCTTCCATCCTGCCTTATGTCCTTCTTTCCTTCATTCTGTTTCCAGTATTTCCTTTTTTATTTGCATCCTTCTTTTCTTCTTTCATTCACTTCCTCTCCTCTCCTTTCTTGTTTCTTTTCCTTTCCTCTCCTCTCTCCTCTTGTTTCCTCTCCTCCTCTATTCTCCTCTCCTCTCCTTTTCCTCTCCTCTCTTCTCTTATTTCCTCTCCTCCTCTCCTCCTCTATTCTCCTCTCCTCTCCTTTTCCTCTCCTCTCCTCTCTTCTTTCCTCTCCTCCTCTCCTCTCATCTCTTCTCTTATTTCCTCTCCTCTCCTCTCCTTTTCCTCTCCTCTCTTCTCTTATTTCCTCTCATCCTCTCTTCTCCTGTCCTCTATGTTTTCTTCCCCTCTCTTCTCTCGTTTCCTCTCTTCTCTTCTCTTATTTCTTCTCCTCCTCCTTTCTTCTCACCTCTCTTATTTCCTCTCCTCTTCTCCTCTCATCTCCCCCTCTCCTCTCTTATTTCCTCTCCTCTCCCCTCCTCTCCTCCTCTCTCCTCTCCTCCTCTCCTCCTCTCCTCCTCTCATCCTCTCTCCTCTACTCTCTCCTCTTCTCCTCTCCTCTCTCCTCTCCTCCTCTCATCCTCTCTCCTCTCCTCTCCTCTCCTCCTCTCATCCTCTCGTCTCCTCTGAGAGGTGATGAGGTTCTGCTCTATTTGATGATTTATTTTGGAACGTCTGCGTTAGAACGGACTGATGGAGGAGTCTGACCCCTCTCCCTCCTCTCTCTCTCTTTATTACTGTATCCTTCTTCTCCTTTCTGTCTTTCTCCCTTTGTCTCACATTGTCTCCCTGTCCTTATCTCTTTGTCTCTCTCTTTGCTTTCCCCGTCTCTCCCTGCCTGTCATGCTCCACCTGTTTTTCCATCCACGTCTCTCTGTGTATTTGTCTTTTCTTCCTCTCTTCTGCTCTGTTATCCTCCTCCTCCTGTCTGTCTGCTGACCTCGGACTAACTTTCATCTAATTATCTTAATAGCTGTCTGGTGTCCTTTTCCTTTCTCTCCTTCTCTCCCATCACATTTTAAATCTATTTGTCAGACGGATCGCTGGATGTTTTTACCTGACTCAACCATCATCAGGTAACAGCAGCAGAGGTTCGGTCCAGGCTGACCGGTCCGTGTGTTTATGTAGACGGTGTAAAGAACATACCGTTAAAATGGGCGCTGTATGGTATTTGTCTCTTCTCGGTATAATGAAGGTTGCATCAGGCAGAGCTCGGAGGAGAAAACCTGATGGATAGTTGTTGGATGTTGGATCTCAGTGTGGACAGAGCGATGGGTCTGAGCTGCGTCTGATAACTCTGACAGGCCGAGCAGCTTTTCTACTAAATCTGTCACACACACTTCAGATGGGTCTGCTTGCTTGACCTCGCCTACGCCTCCAAGAACACTGATGCAAGAACTGAGAGCACCTGAGCCTTTCTTTCAGAGCAGTACAAATATATTATCTTCTAGATATTTGATGATGCTTTATAGGAGCAACGGGAGATCAAGATTAATCCTCCATTTGTAGTGTGTACATATATCCATAGTCAGTGTATTACATACAGTAACTTAAATGGCGGTTAGCATGCTCCCAATATGAAGAAGCAGACAGGACTACCGGCACAGAAGCTAAGCAACGTACTGCTGTTGACGCCACAAAGTCACACAATAACCGAAACAAACTAAACCATCGAGGCAGTGGTAGACCAGCAACTTACATGTTCTGTGTGGTAAAATGACTGTTTTGTCAATGGAGTCTGGTGGCTTTGAAGACAGCGATATAACGGCTTCAGTTCCCCGTTGGTAAGGGCTGTCTGACGGTGACATTAAGCGGTGAAAATATTCTTAAATATGATGTACACTTTTATATAACGTACGATTATTTTTTCTGCTGCTCCCGTCCACCAGCCGCTTTATTTTGCCATCAGACGGCCCTTTCCGACGAGGAACTGAAGCCGTAATATATTGCTCTTTTCAAAGCCACCAGACTCCATTGACGAAAACAGTCATTTTTTCGCAATATATTGAATCGTAACCTCTGTATCATGACACGTATCGTATTGACAGATTCTTGCCGATACACAGCCCTAACGTTGACTCAGCTGGTGCTAGCATTCACATTATTCATAACCTTATTGATTAGCTTTGTTTGCAAATGGCTGAGTGGGCGTTTCCATTTGAAC
>CAKAKR010037760.1:31758-79432 GCA_916700685.1 Adelosebastes latens
TAGAACGCAGAAGGAGTCGACTTTTATGAAAAAGTTGCTTCCTGAAGTAATCAATATTTCAAAAAGAGACAAAACTGTTCTGTTTGTAAGCAAAGAGATGACTCATAGTTTTAATTATGTGGCCTGTATTGTGTGGTTCACCCTTATGCCAGCAGTATGTCTGTTTTTGCAAAGTGGGATGTCTAATTTTTAAACAAAATACTTGAATTTCAAACCCCATAAGAAAAAAGACTGCTGGCAGAGGAAGGCCAGAGGATTAGGGTTGTATTTCAGGTGATGCGTGTCATATAGGATCTATATTTAGCCCACTTTGAGAAGATATACGCCGCTACAGATTGGGTAATGCGTTCCTGTGTGTTGACTCATGGATACCGTATCGTCACCGGCCCCTCTGATGCTTTATGTTTACTGTCATCACTAACCGTGGAGGTAAAGAGCGCCCCGTGATGCGTGGTAACCATATAAACAGGTCTTTGAGAGACTGACATGTCGGTCTATTGTCAAACCGCAGGTTAAGCTCCGCTCCAACCTTCGTCTTCACGCCGCCCGTCAACAAGGACCTCAGTGTTTGTTATAATGTCTCACTCCTCAAGTGTCTCATTCAGCAGGAGATTTACCGTATGAATGAGGGGCACACGATCGCACACGCTCCCCCTCTCTCATCCCATTTATTACACGCAGACACACAATTAATACTGGCAGCCTGTGTACACCCGGAGACAGAAAGCGTCTCGTCTCTCGTATGACGAGCTGTCATAACACCGCACGTCAGCCCTGTGGCTCGAATCAGCTGCGACGAGTTCAAAGATGCCGTAAATTAAAATCATATGTCTACTGGTGGTAGCTTCGTGACTCATTAATCATTGCTGGGAATATAATGTCAAGTTTGTCCTCAGAAGACATTTGTTTGCAGTAAGCTTTGGGGTTCAAGTGGCAGCAGAGCTGAACATTTGAAGCTCAGTGCAGTCGGAGAGGAAATTAGCTTCGGTTTAACCCTTCGGATTGACGCTCCTAGAAGCGACAAACAGCTCCGTCTGAAAACAACATTTTTTGTCCAACTTGTTTGTTTCTCCGTCAAAGTTCACACTCAATTTATTTCTTATTTTTCTCGCACGCTCTGTGCTCCGTCTGTGAAAAACAATAAAGACTTTGTGGCTTTTAATGGACCCAAAGCATGATATTGAGAAACCTCAGAACCTTGTGGTGTTCTGAACGAGCCTCGGATGACAAACTACTCTTTAGAAAATTGCAAGAGTGTTGAAAAAAAGAAAAAGACATCAGTTTGCGTGAGCGGGCAGGAAGTCGCTCCCATCGTGTCCCAGATGCACTGTGTCAACAAGTTAGGGCACTAATTGATTTAAGATTGCGTAATTGTGCTCTGATTAAAGAGCGGTTCCTTTCCTCTTCCTTTTGATTTTGACTTTATTTATTTGGTTTCGGCGTGGACACAGCTGGGCTCAATGTGTGTGTCGATCGTTCGGTGCCCTCTGTGAATGTCTGGTGCGCTTTGCGTCTGTTTATTTTTCCTTTTCCGACGCGTCCTTTTCATTCCACGGCGAGATCTGAGAGGTGGCTGCACAGCGGGGAGGGGTGGGCCGCGGTGTGTCGCAACATGTAACAGACAGGAGGTGGGAGGGGAAGGGGCTGATAAACTGAGGCAAAGTTTGAAAAGCTCACATCCTCTCCACATTAATGAAACACTCTTGATTTGTTTTGAAATTAGGGAACAAAAAGTTTGTTAGTAGTTTCACGATTTCGCAAGGCCGTCTTTAAAAAATGTCAGGTGCCCGCATGAACACTGAAACAGCCTTTTTTCAACTGCAAATTATGCAGTTTGTCAACATCTGTTTTATCTTTTAAAATACAGTTTTCATTTTATTCATCTCAGAGTTTTCATTCACATATCTGGAGGTCAGAGATCAAGGGACCCCTTTGAAAATGGCCATGCCAGTTTTTCCTCACCAAAATTAAGCACATTTTTGGAGCAATATTTAGCATCCTTCCCAACAAGCTAAGATGACATGGTTGATACCAATCAGAACCAGAACGAGAAACCAGGTTTTCTAGTTTCATATGATACCAGTATCTTCACTCTAGCATCAAGACTGAGCCCGCTACAACCTCTGAAAGACCAGAATAGTGGCCCGGCCCGGCGGCGGGACGTCGGATTGTTAAGAGATTAATAGTTTGTATAATAAAAGGTTGATATTGCAAAATAGAAAAAATATTGCGATACTACGCTCTAGGTTGCCCTCTAGTGTCAGTATTGGATGTGTCAGGAACGGTGTGTCAGTTTCCGCTCATTACATGCATAGTGTCGTTTCAAAATAAACTTCTGTGTTCACAGGAAACGTTGTATCCGCTCGTTACATGCAAAGTGTCTTTTCAAAATAAAATTCCATGTTCACAGGAAATGTGCAGTTTCTGCTCATTACATGCATAGTGTCTTTTCAAAATAAACTTCTGTGTTCACAGGAAACGTTGTATCCGCTCGTTACATGCATAGCGTAGTTTCAAAATAAACTTCTCTGTGTTCACAGGAAACATACAGTTTCCGCTTGTTACATGCATACAGTCTCTTTTCAAAATAAACTTACAGTTTCCACTCGTTACATGCATAGCGTAGTTTCAAAATAAACTTCTGTGTTCACAGGAAACGTTGTATCCGCTCGTTACATGCATAGCGTAGTTTCAAAATAAACTTCTCTGTGTTCACAGGAAACATACAGTTTCCGCTTGTTACATGCATACAGTCTCTTTTCAAAATAAACTTACAGTTTCCACTCGTTACATGCATAGCGTAGTTTCAAAATAAACTTCTGTGTTCACAGGAAACGTTGTATCCGCTCATTACATGCATAGTGTCTTTTCAAAATAAACTTCTCTGTGTTCACAGGAAACATACAGTTTCCGCTCGTTACATGCATACAGTCTCTTTTCAAAATAAAATTCTGTGTCCTTCCTCCATTCCCACCCGCCTTTAGCAGACTTTCGTTGCTCTGACTGTCTAATAATGGCGACACTTTCTAAAAAAATCTGTTTTCTAGAGGTCATTTTGAAATGACTTTCTTAACTTGTTTGCATCTTCACTCACATATCTTTAGCTTCCCCTCCTCACTCTTCACCCCTCTTCTCTCTCCCTTCCCTACTTCTCTTCACCTCCCTCCATCCTCACACCAGCCCTCCTCCTCCTCTCTGATGTGTCAAGCACATCCACGTTGTGTCTAAACAAAATTTTACGCAAGTTTACACAAGCACAATCAAACAAAACAGAGGGGCTCCGGTCGAAACTTGCAAAATGGCCCCATGGCCTGTGTTTATGCAGAAAGTTTGGCAGAGATCAATTGGACTTGGAGATGTCTACATTTCTTCTCTCTCTCTCTCTCTGTCTCTCTCTCTCTCTCTCTCTCTCTCTCTCCAATCCAGCCTGAAAATTAAATGCATCAGTCATATTAATGACATCTGTTAAACCATGAGATTTGCTTAAAACAGTGTAAGGAAGTGAAATGAAAACAAAGCCCAGAGTTCAGCGAGGACACTCATACAGCAGTATATTTACACAGGAACTGGAGGTTTACGGGTGTTTGAGTCCAAGACAGATTGAAGTCAGCTTTTAAGTTTTTATTGCGCTCTCGTTCAGGGTCCATTCAGGGAAAATGACGGCCTGACAGCTGAGATGATGGGAGCACTTTGAATGGATTTGTGGGCAAGCTCTGCAGTTACCAGGATCTGATCCCAGACGTGTCTGCAAAGCGGGGGGGAAGTGTATTGATTTGTAATTTGGTAAATCCCAGACTTTTTGGTATAAGGTTGGAATCTTGGATATGGGTTAGGTGGGGCATGAGCGTAAATCACACCATGACCATAACCCTTAAATCAAATCAAAAACGTTCTGGGAAAACTGGAATTTTGGAACTGGAGCTGTTGGTGCGCCTCCATCCAGGACGGGCTGAATTAAAGTAAACTGCTCACAGAGTTTCATCTGCTTCATGCTAGTGGACTTAGGCTCTGTCTACATGTATACAGATGTTTTTAAAAACGGATATTTTCCTCTCTCCGTCCACACTCGAACGCAAAAGCGACTCCAAACGCTCGCTGTGATATTTACAGTACATATCACCACAAGTTAGATCACAAGTTAAGGGTCAAGGATTTTTGTTACCACCCTTCTCACTCCCCTTTCCTTCGGCTTCAATACAGTCAGTTCGATAACAGTTATTGTCCTCACTCTGCTGTCATCAACTGTCTCTTTACATGCATAATTATACCCCCGCGACACAACGTAGTCGGGGGTATATAGCGCTCAGCGTGTCCGTCCTTCCGTCTGTCCGAAACTTTCGTTTCCGGAGCAGAACTCGGAAACTATTTAATTTAGGAACTTAAACTTTGGTATGATGGTTGACAGTGTGGTCTAGTTGTGCCTTTTGGGGGATAGAAGTCCAGGGTGCCCACAATTTTTTACATTATTGGCCAAAAACTGTGAATTTTTCGACTTCTATTTTGTTTCCAGAGCAAAACTCGGAAACTATTTAACTTAGGAACTTCAAAAACTGTGATTTTTTCAACTTACAGCTGCACATTGAGCATTTGACTCCTCCCCTATGCTCACTAAGCCATGAGCCATGTTGAGGAAAGGGAGGTCATTCAGGTTTATGTCCATCGCCACTCTGAGGACTTCAAACCTCGCCTTCATCGCCCAAAAAGCACATTCAATCACCATTTGGCCTCTACATGTTTAACGTGTTCCTGCTTCGGCCTCCTGTGACTGAAAGGGTACAGCATCTTACAGTTGTTGTCAGAGAGTAGTAGAATACATTCAGTGGCATCATTGTCTGTGGGATCTTGGTTTTAATAGTCATATTGCCTTTGAAATTAAAATTGTATACTAGGTGAAGATAAAAAAAATCTTATTGTTTTATTGCTTCTCCATTGTAATGTCCATGGTAATATAGTTTAGTTTACTTACAATTTATTCACATTCCTTAGCTTCTTACCTTTCAAAAGATACCATATATATATGCCTATATGGTGCCTTATGGTTGAGGAGCTGGTCCTGGTTCATCATGGGTAGTTATTTTAGGCATTTTTTCCAAGGAATAGGGCGAGGGCGCAGGAGGCTAATGTGTGAGATTTGTTCGTTTCATACCACTTTTGAATTGCACAGAATTTGATTCCAACTCAAAAAGGAATCATTGCAGTGTTCATTGTAACTCCCCCCTCCCCTAGCCTTAAGTGGGTCGTAACAGTTGGGGGCTCGTCCGGGATATTGGAAAAAGGGAATTTGTTGTGTGTTGTTGTGACAGCCGAAGAGTGTGGTTTGTTGGCCCGCGTCAGGCTCGGTGTGTATTGAAGTTTGTATGCCTGTTTGTAGCCGTGACGTGAGCAGTAGATGCCCTAAACCGCCTGATGGTACCCGTTAGATAAAAGCGTGTGTAGGCTCAGGTAGAACAAGGTTGGACATGGTGTCCTCCTGCATGATGAAAGCCAAGCTGTTCAGAGCAGCCATGTGTCTTTCTTGTCTTTTCTTTCGTCCTTCTCCACAGTGTATCTATGTTTGTGTAACCTGTCTGCACTGTCTACTAGGTCAACCTCAGAACCTCAGACTAAACACAATGGAAAGCCATCCACACTCACACACACACACACACACACTCACACACACACACACACACATGGGCAGCCCTGTTTGATCCCTGTTAAAGTCAGTTGAGGGTGTTACATGTTTGCAGTTCACTTCAGCCTCATCAAAATGGCCCATTGGAAATTTACAGGCCTTTCAGCGGCACAGTGGGGCCCTATAAACACACCAGTACGTGCACTCACTCACACACTGTAGATGCTCACGATGGCAGATAGCTGTTACCGCACGGTGCCAGGACTTTGATTTTCAGCCACCTACGGCGCCGGGATCAGACGCTGTTAGGACACCCTGTTTGCCCTCTGTGTGTGTGTGTGTGTGTGTGTGTGTGTGTGTGTGTGTGTGTGTGTGTGTGTGTGTGTGTGTGTGTGCGTGTGTGCACGCGTGGCCCTCTCACATTCCTGACTCCGGTGTCATCCCTCTCATTGGACATTTCCCGGCACATAAACTTTCATTGACACGTGTTTGTTTATGAAGCCTAATTGGCTGCTATTCCACCATGACTTTATCTCTCTCTCTCTCTCTCTCCCTCCGTGTCTCTCCGTCCTCACAGATGTGGACGAGTGCGTGGACAACAACGGCGGATGCCAGCAAGTGTGCGTCAACACCATGGGGAGCTACGAGTGTCAGTGCACGGACGGCTTCTTCCTCAGCGACAACCAGCATACCTGCATCCACCGCTCCGATGGTGAGGCCGGAACACTGAGTACCGTACTGTGAGAGCTGAGAAACATGCAGAGCTTCAACTCAGGGTTACATAAAGCTACTCCATGCTCCTTGCTCAATCTCTAACTAAACACAGGGATTAGATCGGATAAAATGTTTTGGGTTTTTTGGGGGTAACCGGATCACTTTGCTAGAATGACTTGAGAATATGAACAAGCTTTTATTTATTATAGATGGAGGGAATTCATGCAAAGTCATTGGCAGGAAATTGACAGATGTGCAAACTCCCTCTGCTTCTGACTGGATGTGTCAAAGACAGTTCAATCCAGATGTTTAGTCTTATTGTGTTGATTTTTCAGACACGTTATTGCTGTGAATATGATCCTACAGGCATGGATATTAGCAAGCAGCCCAGTCACACAGCACTTTGTGAAATAGTCACGAAATTTGTATTGATTCGTGTACATAGACACAGATTTCAAATTTTTTTTCGTACTTAAGCCATGTAAATGTGAACCAGGACGTATAAAGAGCGGCGAGCGGTGGAGACTTCTACTGGGAAAGTGGCTGCATGTCCGCGACACTACACGCAATATAGCTGCTAAGTTAACGCTCTCGGACGGTGAACTGGGGACTCAGTTGTCTGTTGTGCTCGTACACTGCAGCTGGTGCACCGCTGCATGAAACGCACTAATCTTGTCGGTTAACGGTTAATAATCGGTTAACGAGGGTCGGTTATCCGTTAAGAAAAATGTCAAAATTAGCATCCATAGCCACTTCCGGTGTTATTTTAACCCAAACCACAATCCTTTCCTAAAGCTAACTAAGTCGTTTTTGTCACAGAACTTCTACACTTAAGTTACGGCACTTCCGGTGTGGTGTAACTTAACCACTATCTTTTCCTAATCCTAACTAAGGGGTTTTATTGCCAAGTTGTTTCTTGTGAAGACGGAAGATTATTTTGAAAAGTCTGGAGCCGGACATTTGTAGGAAAAATGCATGAAAAATTGAGGAACATCTTTTTCGTAAGATATCATACGAACCGTTGTATGACGAGGAAAAACACAATTTTACCGATTTTTTTTTTTCTGGTAAATTTGTGACTTTAATCTCAGAGAATTTCTGAGTTTTGAGAAAATGTTCTCATAGACTTCTATGCAGTCGGGCTTCTTTTTGCAACCAGAGGAGTCGCCCCCTGCTGGCTGTTAAAAATAATGCAGGTTTAAGGCAATTCTGCATTGGCTTCACTTCTCAGACCCGGAGGTTGCCGTCTGGGTTGATCCAACCTTGCAAAGTGAAGTGATATGATTCCTTGACAAAAAAACAACAACTATTATTACTATATTTTTCTTGTAAATTTGTGAGTTTTTTTTCTTGTAAATTCACCACTTTAATCTCATCCTCGTAAATTTACAAGTTTTATCTTGGAAATTCTTAGTTTTTTCTCTGAATTTTACCCCCCTTCTCTGGCTCTGTACTTTTTATTTATTTATTTTTTAATACGCCGCCATAGGTCCACATCCCACACACTACATTCATGTTTTTCCTGAGTCTGTAGTGAGACAGACACATTTACTATCAAGGGGACTGTAAAACGGTTTGATCCTTTACATGTTGATCCTTTTGAACATGAAGCTACTTCAGTCTTGAAAAGAATCGCCCTTTATTTTACATCCCTGCTCTTTGCGCCTCCTAAAAAGTAATCTCCCTTGTGCGTGACCCCGTGACAGGCTTTCTGGATCACAAGGAGACGTGGGATTGGAGGGCACTGACATCACGCCTCTGGCTCGGTCAGTCGCCCCCCCCCACGCCCACAGTGGCACATTGGGTTCCTTAAAAATCGTTTGACCCCACTACCCTGGCATCCTCGACCCGTTACGCCTGTCACGTTTAATTTATGGGCTCAATCTGCGGCGGCGAGGGGTGCTGAAGGAGCGGCGATCGTGAGGTGAGGAAGGGTGGCCTCCTCCTCCTCCTTCCCTCTACGCTCACACACACCAAGCACAATGCTCACATGCATGCGGCCGTGAATGGGGACAGTGTGGCCGCGGAGTTCAAAGACGGACGAGAGGACGGTCGTCTTTGCTATGGCACAAAAAAGGATGGAGGAATGCGGCGAGGGTGAGATCAAATACAGGAAGAGGCTGCTACAGAGTGACCTCTCCTTTATCCTCGGCCTCTCTTCCCCCCCGGCTGCTCCTCGCAGCGTGAAGGCGTGTTAGGGAGCCAGTGTCAGGATGTGACTTAGAGGATTCTCTGTGGAGACATTCAGAGAAAGAGGTGAAAGAGATGCAGAAATAGAAGTGTGTTTGCTCACTGGAAAACCCCATAAACCAGCATGTGAATATATCTTCTCTCTTCTCTCTTTTCTCCTTCAAAACTATTTCCAAAGGTTTCGTTCTCACTTTGTATGGTGGAGTAGACACCACAGAATGACACCACAAATTAAAAATGCTAATTGAATTACCAAATCCAATTTTTCACGGAAAAAAAAGATCTCTAAATTCCATATTCTTCAAAAAACTCTCTATATTTTCTGGATGAGAGCAGCGACTGTGTCAACATGTGTAATTCCCGCTCCTGTCAGAGGGATGTTCACGGTAAACAAGCAGTGAAGATGCTTGTGGTATATTGCCGTTGCCGTGCTCTGGCAGGCTGTTCTGAGCCTGTAAACCACCACCACACAGCCCCCTCCACCCCCCCACCCCGTCCACAGATCCTCAATCAGACACTTGTCTCCTGTCCTTCTCCTGCAGCAGGAATAGCAGCAGCATCCCGGTGTCCCACAGGAATCTCCTTCCACATGGTTTTTTTCCATCGTAATCCCCCGCTTCTCTCCCTCCTTCATCTTGTCTCTTTTCATTCACTTCTCTTTATTTCATCTTAAACCAGACCGTGGATCAATCTGACAACATATCGAGCGTCACAGACATTAAGTTTTGATCTTGGTTTTACTTATTTATATTTAGTTATTAGAGCTGTCAAAAGTTAACGCAATAATAACACATTAACGCAAATTCATTTTAACGCCACTAATTTCTTTGATGCATCAACACAACTTGCAATTTGTAGGTTGTAGCGGGCTCAGTTTTAAAGCTAGAGTGAAGATACTGGTATCATATGAAACTAAAAAATCAAATGAATCCATCGGTACCAACCATGTCATACTAGCTTGTCATGAAGGAGGTTAAATAACGCTCCAAACGTACGCTATATTTTGGCGAGGAAAAGCTATCATGGCCATTTTTGCAGGGGTCCCTTGACCTCCGACCTCCAGATGTGTGAATGTAAATGGGTTCTATGGGTACCCACGAGTCTCCCCTTTACAGACATGCCCACTTTATGATAATCACATGCAGTTTGGGTCAAGTCATAGTCAAGTCAGCACACTGACACACTGACAGCTGTTGTTGCCTGTTGGGCTGCAGTTTGCCATGTTATGATTTGAGCATATTCTTTTTATGCTAAATGCAGTACCTGTGAGGGTTTCTGGATCAATATCTGTCATTGTTTTGTGTTGTTAATTGATTTCCAAATATAGATATATACATATGTTTGCATAAAGCAGCATATTTGTCCACTCTCATGTTGATAAGAGGATTAAATACTTGACAAATCGCCCTTTAAGGTTAATTTTCAACAGATAAAAAACATGCAATTAATCACGATTAACTATGGACAATCATGTGACTAATCGTGATCAAATAATTTAGATAATTGATTGATTAACGTATCCTGTACTGACTGCAATGTAAACGCATCCGTGTATAAATGCCACGGTTAGAGTTACTGACGTAGAATAAAAACACCAAGAAAGACCACTAATGGTTGATGGGCCCTACAAACACCAGACTTTTAACCAGGAGTAAGTTAAGTTATGATGCTTGTCACATGTTTTTTAGTGACGTTTGTGACGTGTTTTCCATAGTTGCGTCACATTGTGTCTGTATAGTATTTTACTTAGTTTATGTACTTATTTGAAGCCCAACCATGATGTATTTTCTTAACCTAACTAAGTGTTTTTTCTTGCCTGAACCCGAGTCAGTGGCAGCGTGGTCACTGAGCAACTAATAGAGGGCAGAGGTGCTGTCTAATCTTTCCTTCACTCAGCTCTGTGTACGCTGATGTGTGCTGCAGGCCTCCTCCTGTAGCTGAAACTCGCCACCACATTCTTGTCCCATCTTTTCCCTGTGTGGTTTGACCTCATCGTGCTCATCTACCAACAACCTGTGGAGAGCTAAATTAAATAGTTGTATGTAAATGAGGTGCATAATCCTGGCACGTGACAGCCGGTCTGCTGAAGACGTTTAACAGGAAATATAAGATAAGAAAAGCCTTTATTGATCCCCAGAGATCATTCGCTGTTAACCTCACCTCGACGTGGTGACGGGATTTCTGGGCTACAACCAGCTTCTAAAATTATAGTCCGGTAGATACAAATTATCACACACACACAGCTGTTTTGTGTGTGTTCGATTGTTGCTTTGTGTATGGTAAGTGTCAGCTCGCGGCTCATTTCTTTTTCTCGCTGACACTCGCCTGGAGGCTAATAAAGCCTAGCAACAATTGTTTGTTCCATTATGTTGTGTTTCCATTCTGTTGTGCTGCTTCACAGCTCTCGTCTGAAGCACAGCCAGGCGAGAAACCTGGAAGACTTTTGGCCCCGCAGAGCTCCCAATCTGGAGCTCTCGCAAGTCAAATGTGTCCTGATCTGTCATGATGTGGGAGGTGCTATGACCACATGAGTCAGGTATGGCCCAACACGGGCCCGACGGTGACATGCATGTAGAATGGAGAAGCTCTGGATCTCTAAAACGGAGGATCTGGCTTGTCAATGAAAGTTTTGAGTTACCTGCCGCCCCTTGAAACAGGATAGAAATGTGTGCTGAGTTTGTGCCATCGATAATTGTAGTGTAGGTCTAAGAGTACGTCTCATTTAAAGAAAACTCCTGCGAGTGATTTGCAGCTGCAGTGCAGAGGTTGATTAGTTGCAGTATTAGATATCAAATTGATGTCTCATGAGTTGACCAGGTCTGTCTCTCCATGTCTGATTTATTAATTGTGCCTTTTGGACAACGTATCCCAGCCGCCAAAAACAGAGTGAAAAACAATACGCTTGTAAATTCTTCTCGGAGCTCAACACCAAAAAATTCCTGGCAAAGTTGGAGTTGGCAGTAAGTTGGGAATTTTTAAACACCAACTCATGCTGGACGCCATGCCTGGCGCTCCGAGGGAATGTTTGGGTCGCAGCAGTATCTGTGAACTCGTGGAACACGATGACTGTGGCGATTCTTAATAGTGGACTGTGGGGCAGGAAAAATAAACCGTTTTGATCAGAAAACAACGGAGAAAGAATCCTCATATTGTGGATCAACTTCATTCCGGAAAAAAATAACTTTGCTTTTCCCCCCGTGTAATATTCACGTTGCGTTTAAGTACTCAAACAACAGTTTGACATGCAAATTAATGGCATGAAACAATCACCCCCTCCCCGCTATGTAAAGGCCTTAAAGCAAAGTATATATAGCTTTTGTAAGCAGTTTATAAACATTTAATAAATGGTTTATAACATAATATTATGTAAGCAGATATAGACAATTTAAAGTGTTTATTGATATTCCATATTTGCCAGGAATCATGTCTCCTATGAGGACATATTTTATATTATTACAACTATGTTGTCCTTCATCATCTACAGGAGGAGTTATTGACAAATACTGCTTACAACCACATTATAGTGTGTGGCAACCATTCATATATTGCTTATGAATGCTAAACGGGGGGGGACATAAAGTACATTTGTTATTTGAAATGACGACATATAGCTCACATATAATATCTATATACAGTATGCTATGTGTTTAGAGAGAGAGAGGAAGGCAAAGAGAGCAAAGGATTGTGGGAGCATGGGATGGGTGGGGGGAGTTGTGAGCGTTGGGGGGGGGGAGAAAGAGAAAAATAAACAGAGAGAGACAAACATGGTGGAGTGGACCGATGGAAGCTGCATGCGTTTATTTGGAGTTGTGTGAGGAGAGGAAGCAGACGGAGGCTGAGGCTGCTGCCACACACACACACACACACACACACACACACACACACACACACACACACACACATACACACCTATAGACACAGATGCATAGACATGCATTCATGCACAAAAAAACTCCCACAGTCGCCCCGACGTGCACGTACACTCTCCCCGCGAAGGAGGAATTCTCACTTTAAACAAACCGAAGCAGGAAATTGGAGGTACGGTGGAGCTTCTAAATGACGGCCCAGAGGGCATGTGGGAACTCTTTAAGTACAGGGAGCTCTGTCTACCTGGCTGTTATCATCATCAATTACAAAACAGCATCAAAAGCCAGGAACACTTCACCTGTCATATATAACCCAAACACTCAGAGCTCTGTGTGTCTGTTGGATACTGTAAATGCTCGCCAGTTGTTATTCAAGAAACCTCTAATGTGTGTAGAAGCACGTCATTACATGGAACGCTCAGGTTTAATCTGTAGTGGTTTGTTATACTCTCATAATGTATCATTGTAAAGGCCCTATACTGTAGGTATTAGTAGGAAGTAGAGCTGTCAATCGATTAAAATATATAATCATGATTAATCGCAGGATTGTCCATGGTTAATTACGATTCATTGCAAATGGATCGCACATTTTTTATCTGTTCAAAATGTACCTTAAAGGGAGATTTTTTAACACTAGACCATGGGGAAATGTTGAATCATACACTTCTAGGGACTTTTACTTTGGAAAATATCTAAATGAATCCAGTAAAAATGTTTGATTTTCAGCATCCGAGATGTCCTGAAGTCAAATATATCAGTCATTGACAGGCATTATTTATTATCCAGAAACCCCAAAATCAAAGAATAAAAACATTTATATCACAAATTAGTGGTATTTTCTTTTTAATTTTTAAAGGACAACATAATGTTTTATACTTCTAGTGAATATAATCCAATCAATCTTATGTCCATAGATGTATTTTGCATTTACAGTTCCCTTTGTTAACACCTTATTTTGAAAACTAGCCCCACGTGTCTACTTCCTCTAACTTCTCCAAGGTGGTCTCTAGCTCTCCCGCTAGCTCCGTTCTCTTTATACATCCATGGTCAGCTCCATCGGGGCCGTTTCACTGCAGAGAACAGAAATGTCAGTATCTGGGTGCTCTACAGTCGTAGCGTCGGCCCATTTGACCACTGAGATGAGAACGACGGCTGGCTCGACCGCCACGTTACTGCCATACCATAACGTTTCCTGTCCGTGACAGAGTTAGCATGCAGCTTTAGCTCTGCTCTGTCTAGCTCTGCTTTTCCTGTCAATGTGTGAAACCCAAAGTGTTTCCATCCTTTACTGGATGTGTAGTGTTTACCACGCTGGATTTAACATGTGAGGGTGCAGGTCGTATCCACGCTGACCCTCCTCCATTTTCTCTACTCTCTTGTTTCGGCTCGGTTTGTTTTGGTTGACGGATACGGAACGGATATGACGTCACGTTACTCAGACTACAACAATAAAAGCGGTAACTTCCTTCTACCTCCACATAGACTCGAATGAAGCAAATATATCGATTCTGGCATTCAAAAAATTAATTTCAAAATCCCCAAAAAACTAAGTAGACACAAAATACATTGCAAAGCGTTCAATTATCCTAAATGGGATCAATAAAGTACATCTTCTCGAAGACCTATAGGGAAATATATTACATGCAGTCAATGAGCTCTGACCCTGAATGAAGCCGGTATTATCCTGTCGACTTGAACCCTCCTCGAAACAACGACAGGCCGATCACACACAAACATATATACCCCTGGGTCATCAGAGCGTGGCGGGGGGATGCTGAAAGTGACTAATGCTTTCCTTCCCAAACACCCTCTCTTCCTTCATTTTTATAAATACTTTGTTTAAATATTATTCCAGCGTGTGATTTTAACTTTGAAAACAAGCTCTGATAACTTCTCCAATCTCTCTCTCTCTCTCTCTTTGAGGTAAACATGAGTTATTTACCTGCGAGCGGAAGGTGGAATCCACCATTGATTTTTTTCCTCTGTTCTGCTAAGCTGCCTCCGCTATATTTTTAGGCCAGAGTTTGTCTGTGGTCAGTGGAAATGTTTAATACGAGGGCGTGGAACTGACCTGGTGTGTAACTGCTTCTCAGTAGCAAACACAGGAAACATGTTGAGTGGAAACGCACTCATACACATATATACACATATATATACGCATGAAGTAAACGTCCTCCCGTCTCATCATTCCCTAGCCCCTTTTACAGGAAACAAACATCTGCCTCAGCCGGAACCTTTCCGATACACACACACACACGCTTTGTAGTCGTACTATTTCAGTTAACAAGGGCTGTGTGATTCTTTACCGTTAGCAGCTGGACTCTGTTAACATAACACACTGAACTCTGGTTCGCCTGCTCTCTCCTGCCTCCATGTAAACGTTGCTGCTTTGACGTTCTAGCCGTCGCTCAGAGGACACACACCGCTTGTGTATTTAAAGAACCGTACCTGGGGTTCGCAGGTTGTAGCCGATTATCTAAGAATTAAATATATTTTACTTGACAGCTGGGTATTTTCCAAAAAGCACCATCAGTTTTAGACATATGTCCGATCTTCCTTTGGTTTCACTTCATTTCAGTACAACTTGATTGAGATAGCTAATCCATCACAGTGAACATTTGTCAGTTTTGAATGTTGGAAAATTCTTTTTATTCCTTTTTTTCTTCAAACATAGCATAACAAACATAACATATCATAACATAACACCGGTGCCATAATACAAAAAATTATATCTTACATTGAACATTTAATATGTACATACATATATACACACCATACAGTACACATCGCTTCTCACTCCCACACAGAAACAGGTCCAGCCTTCCTCCCAACCCGAGAGTTAGAGTTACAGAAAAAGTTAAGTTACAGGAAAAATAAAATAAAAAAATAAATAAAAATAAAAAATAATAAAATATAATATATATACATAAAATTAAATATTAAATTAAATTAAATTAAATTAAATTAAAATTAAAAATATATATATATATATTTTTTAAATAACTTAATTAATTAGTTAAAATTAAAGTTAATAAGTACTACAATAATATAAATCATGGTAGTAAGATAGAAACCTTAAAAAAATAATAAATTAATTCATTACCTAACTGTAAAAACGTTTTTGAATGTTATCAACCGATTTAATGGGTGTTGTAAGCGGTTATCAGCCTTATAGTTATGGGTTAGAAGGGGCCTGCTGCACCTACTGGTAGGTTAAGAAGGTCATTATCATATATTCACATGGTTGATTACTGATACAAATACACAAAGATGACATAACAAAGTGGCTGTAGTAATTATGACAGGAGCAAAGGATGAAATCAGGTGACATAGTATAAAGAGTAGGGATGTCATGATACCAGAAATTTAGAGGTCAAAACCAATACTAGTGAAATTCCACGATTCTCGACACCAATTTTCATTCATGGTGAAAAACAAAAGTAAAACAATAAATGCCAATCCCATTTTTTTAGGAAGTTAAACCTGTCATAATTCCCTCTCTATTATCTATTTTATATTGCTGTGAAAACATCCTCTATAAATATACTCACTCTATAGATTACATTTGAACACACCATGATGACGTTACAATTTACCTTCGCCCAATACTCATTTTTACTGAATAGAGCCTGAACGCATCATAATGTAATGGAACCTGGTAGGGCGGTAGGCCCAGAGCTAGTTAACGTTAGCTGTTAGCAGCCGGTAAGCAGCACAGTCCTGCACGGAGCTAACGGCTAACGCTAACTAGCTCTCGTCCTGCGGATTTCAACACAGATTTGTTATTCAAAATGTTGCGTTATCAGGGAATAAATAGGGTGCGTCTCCTGGACACGACGATAGTGAGTTTACTGCGTCCCTAAAACATGTTTTCTTTCGTCCCCAGGACGCCGCTAGTCTCGAGCCCTGGCGGTACCTACGGTACCTGTGGTACTGTAGAAAATGAGTACTATGAGTACATCCTTTGAATTCACAATGTTAAGTTTCGCTTTCACTTTCACAACGTGGTAGGTGCAGTTTGGCTTGTCTGAAGCATGAGAATGGTAGTGATAACTGCTCATAATGCCCATTCAATTGGCTGATAAGAAGGTGAAGTAGCAGGAATAGTTGGAAAAGTGGGAATGGGTTTAATTCGTATGAATATGCTGAAAAACAGAAGATCGAATGATTCTTTTCCACCTCAAATGTAATGTACAAATTATTGTTCTACTAATGTAGAAAAAAAATGATGTAATTTTCTGTTCAATTATTGCAGTTCTGTCTTTTAAACTATCTCAAGAAATCCTGGAGACAAACAGTGAATTCCAGTTCCAGGTAGTCATTTCTTGTGATCTTTAAAGTTGCTGTAAATAAATGGAGAGAGAACTGTTTCAAGGCAGTTTGGTAGCGGTTGTTAGTGTTCTTCTAAATTAAGACCACATTTCCCATACACCCCGTTGCTTCCGGTCACAAAGGGGGGATTTTTGCTACATGTCCCCTCTCTCTCTGTTATTGCTCTGGGCGTGTTCATTTTCTTTTTGGATTCACTTAAAGCGGAGGGTAAACACAGTATTTTTGTTTCAGGGTTTCACAACCATTCACTATACCAAGCTTTAGTTTGTGTTTGCTCTGGAAGGACAACTACCGCCTGTTTAGCTCTCTCCAAATCTCACAATGCAAAACAGAAAAGCTGACTAGTATTCTAACTTGGTGTGGTGTTTGGTACAGTAGTTATGTCTTCAAATGAAAGTCATATATTGATGTTAAAATCCACAGTCCTGTGATGCGTGTGAAGCTATAGTGAGATACAGAAAGCCAAAGAATGAGGCAGAGGGATGTTTGAAGAAGAGATTGGGGAGGGTTATTAGAAAGAGCACAGTCCTTATTTAAAGGAGTTCAATGCAGCCAGTTGAAGAAAAGCACTCATTGAAATTCATGGCTTAGCACCTATAGCACTGTGGTTTGAGCAGAGCAGTGAGAGAGACACACAGCCAGCGTCTGACAGATTTCAATTAAAACAGCATTTACAAGAGCATGGATGGAAAAGTGGAAGGAGGGGAGGCGGGGTGGGGGGGGGGGGCTTTTCACTTCAATACTTGTAAAGAATATTTTGTCACACTTCATCATGTATTTAAGTCTGAAATTTAAGACCCGCTCTTTGTAACTAAATTGCCTTGGTTTGGTTTGGTTACGCAGGTTTAAACACTTCAACGCTGATTAAACAACGCTGTCCCACGTTGCTGTGTTCACATTCTGATGACTGCTGACTGAATGTCAGATTTTAACATCGGCCTCTATGAAATAAAAAAAGGCAAGAGCCTCTTACGTGTGAGAGAAACGTTTGAAATGAAAAGTACAATACGATCACACATTAACGATCAGCCCAGTCGCACAGCAGTTTGTGAAATAGTCATGAAATGTATTGATTTGCGTACATAAACGGATTTCACATTTTTTTTTGTGATGGTCAGCACGAAATCATCTCATATGTAAACCATGTAATTGTGAACCAGGAAGTATAAAGAGCGTCGAACGCCGCGTAGGGAGGAGGTTGGGGTGGATGGGTGGGTCAAAAAATACTGGACTTTCGCCGAAGCAGACCGGTGTTCATGTCTCGTGTGACACCACAAGCCAGAGTTGATTTATTTGTCATGTACCTTCTGTAAGTTTTGGCACTTCCGGTGTTATTTAAAGCCAAACCACAATCTTTTCCTAACCAAGTCGATCTTTTCCTAAACCTAACTAAGTAATTTGTTGCCTAAGCCTAACCAAGTCGATCTTTTCCTAAACCTAACTAAGTAATTTGTTGCCTAAACCTAACCAAGTCGATCTTTTCCTAAACCTAACTAAGTAATTTGTCACCTAAGCCTAACCAAGTCAATCCCTTCCTAAACCTAACTAAGTAATTTGTCACCTAAGCCTAACCAAGTCGATCTTTTCCTAAACCTAACTAAGTAATTTGTCACCTAAGCCTAACCAAGTCGACCTTTTCCTAAACCTAACTAAGTAATTTGTTGCCTAAACCTAACCAAGTTGATATTTCCCTAAACCTAACTAAGTAATTTGTCACCTAAGCCTAACCAAGTCGACCTTTTCTTAAACCTAAATAAGTAGTTTTGTTGCCTAAGCCTAACCAAGTCGATCTTTTCCTAAACCTAATTAAGTAGTTTGTTGCCTAAGCCTAACCAAGTCGATCTTTTCCTAAACCTAACTAAGTAATTTGTTGCCTAAACCTAACCAAGTCGATCTTTTCCTAAACCTAAGTAGTTTTGTTGCCTAATCCTAACCAAGTCAATCTATTCCTAAACATAACTGAGTAGTTTTATTTTGAAAAGACTGGAGTGGAAATTGACACGTGCGTCACATGTTGCTTGTAACTACCCACAAGGCACTGCAGCTCACAAAGCAGTGATGTAACAGCTCCTCTCTCAGCCAGTGTGCAGCAGAGGAAGCTGTAACAGCAGAAGAAGTCGTTCCTCTTTGAGAGCGTTTGAGGCTTTTTTTTTAAAGCTTCATTTAAAAGAGGCCTTTTAAGTGGAGTTCTTTATGTGTGGTCACAGTACAAACACTTGTAATTCGTAGGTGTGTGGGCACAGACAGGCATGCACGGGCCATTAGCTGGAGTACATATACAAGTTCAACTGCATATTTGAAAAACATAATATTAATATTTGGGAGCAGTGTGAAGTCTGATAAATCAACACATTTTCACTCCCAGTTCGTCAAATAGTGCCGCTTGTCCAGTGGTCCTACGCTTCAAATTATGACACTCTAGGTATCCCTCTAGCGTCAGTTTTGGACATGTCACGGAAGGCGTGTCATTTCCCGTTTGTTACATGCATAGTGTCTTTTCAAAATAAACATTTGCGTTCACAGGAAATGTACAGTTTCCGCTGGTTACATGCATACCGCCAGATCCTACACACTGGACCTTTAAGTACGCAAATTACGTAACAAATTTAAGGTAAAATAAATGATGTCCCTTGAGTCAGCATCGGTTCGGTCACAAACTATGGAAGTACCTCATACAACCCCATTTCAAAATATTCTTTTCCTGTTTTGATCCAATCCTCTGAGACTTTTGCAAGACTTTTTGTGCAGGCTATTTTCTTAAATTGCTTTATTAATATCACGGGACTTTATTTATATAGTTGTATTGTTGCTTCAAATCATTCAAAAGCCAAACATCTTACTTATATTTGAATATTTTTATAATATTTTCTCCACGGTTGATTGAAACTGTGAAATGTCTCTCTTGTCCCCGGTGAGGCGATCAGGCTGTGAGACTGGCGCTCAGCATCACCTCATTCCTCATCAGCCTCTGAGGAAACAGGGAGGAGAGGCGACTGCGAGGCTCTAAATTATCCCGCTCCGTCTCCATCTCTCTCCGTCTACCTTTCTCTTCCACATTCCTCTCCTCTTTCTTCACTTTTTCTCTCTCTATCCGTCTCTGTCTTTCACTTCATTCCTCCTTTTTTTTTTTTTTTCCTCCCCCCTGTCTCCCATTATACTCTGCCAGCCAGACTTTTGGGGCTTTGGGGTGTAACGCTGCAAGAGTCGGGTTGTAATAACACGGCTGTGATATGCTTGGACCTCATCTGGAGTCGGAGCTCCTGAGAGAGAGAGAGAGAGAGAGAGAGAGAGAGAGAGATGTGTGGAGAGGTGGATAAAGAAAGACAGGGAACGTGAAAGACAGACAGAGGATAATAAAAGAGACAGAGGAGAGACTGTGTGAGAGACAGACTGTGTCCTAGGGGCTGTTACTGGGCCATGAAGACGTGTCTCAGTGTTTTATCTGGACCTGCTGGGAGTCCCAGTGAGGAAGCTTCAGTAGTTGTAAACCTGCTGACCTCCCCAATCTAAACAAAGCTCCACGCCGAGCTGGAAAGAAGAAACGTCAACCTTCTCTCTACCTTTTCATCGCTAACTGAAGAACTGCCATTAAAAGTGACATAAACACCACTTTACTGTACAGATGCATGCAGATGTTTGCACCTTCAGAGGTAAAGCGACTCAAATCAAAAATACTTAACGTTCTAGCCGACCACTTCCAAAAACATACCGATTTTTATTCCATTCGTTGTAAGCAGCCAGTTCCTTTCAGAAAATTAATTTACGCATATGACATTTTATCAGCGTTTTTAGCATCACGCCTCAAAATACTTCCCAAGATGGTGACACAGTGTTCACAGCAATGAATGAACTCAAGCTAGTTTCAGATCTTTGCAAACTGATTATGGATCAATAGTTGGTGCTGTATCCGAAAGGGACATCTCTATCCAACTAGCTGCTGCTGCCACACACAATATCACTTGCTTTTCGTTTGAAACTTGAGCTTGTTTTGATAGTAATATTCTTATATATATAGATATATAATAACTAGATTAAAGTCACACATTTATGAGAAAAACAACTTGAATATTCTGTGATATTAAAGAGGTACATTTACAAGACAAAACTCACAATTTTGAGAGAAAAGACTTTAATATTGTTTGAGGTTTTAAAGTCACAAATTTATGAGAAAAAAAACTTGGATATTCTGTGAGATTAAAATGGTAAATTTACAAGAAAAAAACTCACAAATTTTTGAGAAAAAAACTTGAATATTTTCTGAGGTTATAAAGTCATGCATTTGCGAGAAATAACTCAGAAATTCTCTGAGATTAAAGTCACAAATTTACGAGAAAAAAAACTTGGATATTCTGTGACATTAAAATGGTAAATTTACAAGAAAAAACACAATTTTGACAGAAAAAAGCTCAGATATTCTCTGAGATTAAAGTTGTAAATTTACAAGAAAAAATCTCACACATTTTTGAGAAAAAAACTTGAATATTTCCTGAGATTATAAAGTCATAAATTTGCGAGAAAAGAGATTAAAGCCACAAACATATGAGAAAAATTTGGTTGCCAGGTTGGATCAACCTCACCTCACCGTGTTCTATGTCTGCAGACATTGCCGTGAATTGGGCCTATTCAGAAGAAAACAACATACTGATTTGAGTTTTTTATTTTTGTCAGTTTGTGAGTTTTGTTTTCGTACATTTACGACTTTGTTCCCAGAAAATATTTAGTTTTTACTAGACATATTACCCCCTCCCCCGGCCCCGTCATTTATTTATTTATTTTCCTACAATACACCAGAGTCTTAGAGTTTCTTCCGTATGTTTTGCTTTTTATGTCTCAGTTTTAAAAAGCTTAAAGCTAAAATAATCTACTTATCTTCCAAATAAGTATGATATGGGTTTTTGCTTATGACTGTATTATCGTGGACAAAAACACTGGTATGATACTTAAAACTGTTGTTGGTGGAAATGTTAAGAGCTCGGCAATATTGGTGTTTGGAGGTGGAATTAGTAGTACAGAAATGCAAAACTATATAAATCAATAAAAAATAATTAAATACATTTAAAATAAAAAAATATATAAATAAATAAAAGGGAAAATTAAATAAAAGAGTAAATAAATAGGAAAGGGAATTAATACAAAGATAAATAAATAAAGAAACAAATTAAAACAGAAATTATGTCAAGTTATGTCACATTTTATTTTATTATTTTTAATTAATTAATGGCTACATCTATTTTTTATATTATTTTTGCTTTATTTAATGACAAATTATTTATTTAAAGAGTCTTTTATTTGGTTGGAATTTGGTATTTACTCATTTCTTTTTGATTTTGGCAGTTTCCGTTTAATAAATCTCACATATTTGTTTAAATTTTGTGAGCATTTTCTTGACAAAGCCCTTCAGGGATATGTTTGCAAGTACTGCGTAGTAGAATAATGAATTGACCCGCAGGAAGATTTTGTGCAATGTGTCACTTGTCAGTCACTTTAATATTTGTTTGAGTGTCTATGCCGTCTCATCTCCGTCGGCGTATCAGCAGGTCAGCGCTGACGTTGAGCTAAACACGGCTCGACATCAGATCCGGCTGAATATGTATCCAGGGACCCGTGTGGGTTATTCAGGTCTGACAAGTAAACGTGTCAGTGAGCCGCCGGCTTCTCCCCCCCCTCTCTCGCCCTCGCTGCCTCGTCACGTCGGACACGTTGAGAGGCCACAGTCGGTGTTTGTTGTCTTAGGCCCGATTGTGCTGAGTCCCAGGCCTGCGTCCACCTCCTCCCTCCGCCTCGGTTTATTTGACTTCTCCCGGGTTTAAATTGATTGTAGATACTCTGCTTTCTTATGAGTTTAGTTTTCAAACAGGGTCCACGCATGCTTTGGCAAACTGTTGAACGTTTTTTTTTTTACCCCCCCTGGCTTCATTGCCCTGCTAGTCTTCTGGGTTGTCCAAAATTTGGCTGTGCATAAATACCTGCCTACGTTTAATGTTATATATCGTCTGAATTATATAATGTTGGTGAACGGGGCGGCAGATTGTGTTTGATCTTTTGTTGATCACGTAATGCACAATTTCCCTTTGGGTTCTTTTGATTTTGGACTTTGATGGAATGGTCCCGTTGGGAGTGGACAGCTAGAATGGCGGCGTCTAAGAAAGGACTATTTGTTTGTGAAGGGGACTCTCTAGAAGGAACGGCACCCTAATGAGGTACTTGAAGCGCTCTCGGGCCCCATGAAGGGACATTATTCACCGTGGGGACCAGGGGAGGGGTGGGACCAAATCTAGATGAAGTTTGGTGAGTGCTGCCACGCTGATGCAAATCCTGAGGAGTAAAGATGCACAAATAATGACGTTAATCACTTATCTGATAGTGTTTTTTAAAATTTGGTTCTACATTTGGGGATTTCAGTCTTTGAATGTTTCTACTTACTACACTTCAGAAAGCACATATCTCCGTCAAGGTTGTACAGTCCTCTGAATGTGTTATTTTAATAACAACATATGTCAATTTCCATTTGGATTCTTATCTGCAGCAAAATAAGTTTAGTGATGGACTATCATGATTTTTAGATGACCTAAATGCTGGGAATAACGGGGCTTTGTGAAGGATAAATTGCACTTAAGATAAGATAGAACTTTATTAATCCCGGAGGAAATCTTTGTGCCAGAGATTGCTCAAAATTACAACAAGTTTAAGTGTATAAAATAAAAATTACTATTTCTAGCACCAGTTCCTAATAGAATAACAATAAAGTAAGATACATTTAGTACAATGAGTAAATAAGATAAGTAAAATAAAAAAGGTAAAGTAAGCTAAAAAACAGAAAAGAAGTAACATTGCACATGATGGACATTAATATTGCACACAATGAACAGTGATATTGATATTGCACATGAGAATGGAAAAGGTAGTATTGTAGATGATATTGATTGGTCACCAACATGTTGCACTGGCACAAAGCATTCAAGAATGATTTATTTATGTCAAATAAGCCATGGCATTCATTAAACGTTTTTCTTTTTCCAACTATTTTATATATATATATATATATATTAGGACTGTCAAAGTTAATGCGATAATGTAATAACACGTTAACACAAATTTATTTTAACGCCACTAATTTCTTTAATGCATTTACGCAATTTTTAATAAACGTCTTAAAAATCCGACGGGCTGCCATCGGGCCCGGCCGCTATACGATCCTAAGAGTGAAGATGCTGGCATCATATGAAACCTATGAAACATAGAAAACCTAAAGATTCCATTGGTACCAACCATGTCATACTAGCTTGTCGGCAGAAATAACGCTCCAAACTCCAACCACCCACCCCGACCTGACCTCCTCCCTAAACAGACTTCCTCCCTCTCTATACGCCGTCAGTCGCTCTAACCGTCTCATACTAACATTGTTGGGTTAGTTGAAAGCCCGGTGCGTCTCATACAGACGCTGAAGGGTTCCTTGGTGCGTCGGTATCAGACACCGAGGAACGCTGACCAAGCGTCGGTATTTGATGAGCTGGGATTGAGAAAAACTTTGATTAGCTTGGAGTGTAATAAAGTTGTACAATAGGAAACCATCTTTTTTGTGAGTGAAGACATCTGATCGTGCCATGACGGGTAGACATCCGCACACTCCCAAACTAACTTTCCCAGTTCTTCCCAGAGCTCGGTGATATCTTTGGCTGGCTTCTCCTTTCCTACTCGCCTCTCCTGAGAGCACTGGCCCCTCTCCGTCCTCCGCCTCCTCGCTTCCTCCCCCCAGCTGATGAAGATTTAAACGCTGGCCTATTTCACATATTATTGCCACAGTGTGCTCTACAAATCACCAGGATAGGAGACCACATCACAGATGGAATGACGGGATCAGACGAGTAGGAGGAGGGACGGCCAGCCGCTGTCAGCACCGACAAGAAGCCTCGGATCGGTGACGGCTGAAAACATGAGCTGAGCGCCGTCATAAATTAAGGCGCGGGGCTTAATTGGTGCTGACGACGAAAGAGGAAATGTGTTTGGATTTTAGTGTGGGAGAAAGTGGGATTTCAGAAAGCTGTTTTTTAGGAATTAGGAAAGGAAAACAGAGGTTTGATGACCTTTGGCTGTTCAGCCTGAGGATGATGCTCGCTGTCACAGACAGACAACAGAGAAACCTCAGGTCCTCAGTTCCAAGTTTCCTCACTGTCTCCTGAGGTTGTCCTCTGCTGTGATAATGGGTCTTACTATACGATGATGTAGTACGTTAAAGAACGCATCCTGACTGGAAACATTACAAACTGGCATGGTTTGTGCACGGCCCAGGACAGCAGGGCTCTGCAGCTCTCTGATATCGGTGAGGTGAGGTGATACTCACCCCGGCAACAGCCTGTTCACCCTGCTGCCGTTGGCCAAGCGATACACATGTATCGCGCCACACATTCATTCTGAATAAAATCAACCTTTAGAGAATTATTACGTTCACACAACAGAGGTTCCACTCCAGTTTCAATCCGTCATGTGCCTGTGGTTCTAGCTTTGTCTCGTTTGTAGTGTTTTACACGAGAGTCACATTTTGATGATCATATCATTGCCTTTTAAAGTTGATATGGTGAACTTGTTAGCAAACAGTTGCTTATTTACACCTCCAGCAGTTAACTTAACACTATTATTCATTTTGTGTCGTGTTTGTGTCCACCTGATGAATGTTAAGTCCAATATTCTGCTGCTAAATGTTCCACTGTGTTCACCAGCTGTGTCCGTCTGCTGTTTGCCGCTGAGCAGGCAGCGTACAGGACGGATAAACAATGAGATGAAACTCCCTATAAAGCTCCGTAAAGCCGAGGGGAGCCGCAGATTCACCTGATAATTCAGTACAGCCGCAGTAGGCATGATGTCCGTGTGATATGGATATAGTATCACGGTGGAGGAAAACGTTAAACGTCTTCTTACTACGAGCGATTGGTTCTTATATGAACACACTATTTTCTGCCAAACATCAATTTTGGCGGTTTCACATGATGGATTTCTTTTTTCTCTGGGTTCTTCCAACACGCTGTTCTCTCTGTCCCCCTTCCACAGAAGGGATGAACTGCATGAACAAGGACCACGGCTGTGCCCACATCTGCAGGGAGGCTCCTGGCAAAGGCGGCGTGTCCTGCGAGTGCCGTCCCGGCTTTGAGTTGGCCAAAAACCAGAAAGAGTGTACATGTAGGTATCGCTCCTAACCTCAGTGCTACCCCACATTCTACACGTTGACACTCACACATACACACCAGGGGGCGACTGGGCCTTTAGGTCAACGTTTTAAAGGGAGTAAAATGCTTTTGTTATTTTCACTCTTTTAAAGTCACCAGAATGCAGGAAACAAAGTCTTTGAAACTTTTTTCCTTCGTTTAAGGTCTCAAGGTTGGCAGGTATGAACAACATGTCAGTCTGCTCGTAAACCTTCTGTTATTCCGTCTAAACAATCCACCAAAATCTACTTCTGAAAACATTTTCAAGTTAGAAATACGCGATGCCACCGCTGAATCTGGTTTCATTTTAGAACTAGATTGCCTAGTTTCACAGCTTGGTCCAAACTCGGACACTCGGCCGACCAATCACGTAACTTCACCACTCAGTCACTCAGTGACAGACTTTTGCGTTTGTGTAGGGCCGGCGTTCTGCGGTCAAGCCAAAAACTAGCAGTGTGAACTGGGCCTTAAATGAGCAGCTCACAGACGCTGGATGTCTTTACATCCTACATGCAGTCGAATCCACTTTTGCGTAACACTCTCAGTCATCTGTTAATCTTTAGTCAATTGACTTGTCACTTTATTTTACAGTCCACAGGGCAGCGAGGTATCAACACTTTGTTTCATAGACGTGATTTTTATTGAGGTTACGCACCGGTGCGACGAGGGATCTGAACTGTTCCTGTAATCAACATCTGTAATAGCAATGATGGACGAGTTCCAGTCGGCCTTCAGCGCTAAAATATGAGGGCGGACATTTAATACCAAAATCAGTTAAGCGTTTCAGGCCAAGCCGAAGGTGCTGAAGGATTCAGTAGAGAGAACTCCCCCCCCCTCCTCGCCGCCGCTCCATCCCTGTTTCTCACTCTTCACGCCGAGTGCCTGCAGCCATGGAATTTAGGGGCTGCTGTTTTTTTTTTTGAGGGGGGAAAAATAAGCTTTTAGTTACACTTTTGTTTGGCAACACATCTTGTTCTCCTCTCAGACGGTGAGAGTGTTAAAGATTGTGAAAGCCTCTGAAAAAAGGCTCTAATGCGTCACCCGCTGTGGTAATATTTCATTAGCGGCGAGGGACCCCGTAGCTGTGCCGGCCTGTTGAGCATGGCGGCACAAGACGGTAGTAAACAAGTGATGAAAGAAATGCTATAGTTATGTCTACTCTCATGTCCTCTCTGTCTCTGTCCATTCTTCCCTCTCGTTCTGTCTCCCACATCCTCTCCCGCCTCATCCTTTCTCCTTTTTTCCTCCTTCGAGTCACCAAAAATAGTCCGAACTGCAAAGTTTAGAAAAAGCGTCTGAAGAGTTCACCAAGTGTACTCACGCTTTCTTTCCCTTTTTCACCTCAAGAGCTGTGAAGATTAGGCAAATTAGGAGGTAAAAAAATGTTGGACGAATCACAAACATCTCACATAGTTATCAGTTCTGTTTAAACTCCGTCTCAAGACTTTGTGGCCCGTTAAAAAAGAACTATACTTAGCTTTTTTAGGGCCTATTTGAAACCTGGTTTCTCTGGTGGATGAGGGCGAAGAGTCCTAAAAAAAAAAACCCTCCACTTTCTCACGTCTTCCATCTCTCACCCTCTTCATCGCTCCTCCACGACGAGTGCATTCTCGTTCTCACTCTTCCACATCGTTTCTCACCCCCTCGTGTTGTTCTTTCAAATAGTTTTTCTTTCTCAAGTAGTGATTTAGAAAAAAAAAAAGAAACGTTTTCGCTTTCCCTCTCTCTCTCTCTCTCTCTCTCTCTCTCTCTCTCTCTCTCTCTCTCCCCTTTTTCCTCTTCAGGCCCCTCTCGACCTCAAGTTTTCCAGGAAGTCGGGAACCTTTTTCAAGAACTGATTTCAAACACAGGAACCTTTTCTTAGTTTACGGGGAGACGAAATTTACCCCAACGCAAATTTGTTTTAACAACACTAATTTCTTTATCGCATTAACGCAACTTTTTTTAGATTGTAGAGTGACGATACTGGTATCATATGAAACTAAAAAACCTGATGAATCCATCGGTACCAACCATGTCAAACTAGCTTGTCGTTAAGGAGGTTAAATAACGCTCCAAACTTACGCTAAATTTTTGCGAGGAAAAACTGGCACACATAAGCTGAGCCACATCATTTTACAATCCAGAGGTGAGACTTGAATTTGTCTGTGTGTGTGTGTGTGTTGTCTTCAGTGACGTGTAACTATGGAAACGGCGGCTGCCAGCACACATGTGACGATACGGACACGGGGCCGGTGTGTGGCTGCCACCAGAAGTACGCCCTGCACTCCGACAGCAAGACCTGCATCGGTGAGTTCACAACCAAGATGACCTCCCGGTTCACACACACACACGAGACCTTATTCAATCAATGTCTGATTAATGAAAGCTGCAGTCCAGCTTCATGCACACTGTACGCTGCATCTAACCTGCATTAGTGGTGTAAAACATGCTCTTATTATGTATAACCCCGACAGAACCACCGCTACTCTACGGTCTGTCAGTAGATTACAGAAATGAATAAATAGTAACTGCATGATTTCATGAAGTTAGTTATCATTAATTTCAGTTTGGGACTCAACTAACGCAGAGTCACATTACAAAAGTTTTAATAGCATTTTATTTCAAGCAAAAAATAGTTAAATAATTGCTCAGAATAGGTGCAAGGGTTTTGGAATTATAATTAATTATAACAGCTAGAGCTTTGCATACTGTAGAGAGTCTTGAGGTTCATGCTTTCCTCCATATCTTTGCCAAAGAATCAAGCCTGTCAGGCTGCTTAAAGGGACTGTTTGGATTTTTTTGAAGCGGGTTTGTATAAGGTACTTATCCGTGGTCGGTGTATTACCTACAGTAGGTGGTGGTCGGCAGAAACAGACAACAGATAAAGAGTGGAGAAGCAGCAGCTAAACGGATTTTAGACACCTAAAAAAATCTATATCAGTTTAAGTGTATGCTATATTTAGAATATTTACTTTACAGCCCTTTCTGACGAGGAACTGAAGCCGTTATCTAGTCTCTCTTCAAAGCCACCAGACTCCATTGACAAAAACAGTTATTTTACCTCGGAGAACAGGGCCGGCTTAAGGCATAGGCCATATAGGCGGACGCCTAGGGCGCCACCTTCTGGGGGGGCCTCCAAATTTGAATTTCGCCAAGGGCATTGTGTAACTTTGGTGAATCCGAACTAACTCTTTAAAACCTTTTAAAAGTTACACAATAACACAAACTAACTAACCGATCGAGGCAGCGGTAGACCATCAACCCCCGTGTTCTGCGAGGTAAAATGACTGTTTTTGTTAACGGAGTCTGGTGGCTTTGAAGAGAGACTAGATAACAGCTTCAGTTCCCCGTCAGAAAGGGCGGTCTGACAGCAAGGTAAAGCGGTAAAAATATTATAAATATAGCGTACACTTAAACGGATATTGATTATTTTAGGTGTCTAAAATCCGTTTTGCTGCCGCCCCCCCGTCCACAGCAGTACATCGGTTTGTCTCCAAACTCCATCTACTGTAGATAATACACCGACTACGGAGAAGTAGCTCATACAACCCCATTGATAAACACCCAAACTATCCCTTTAAACTGGTGGAGCTGTCTCACCTTGGATGTAAAGTAAAGGCCATGGAGGTGCAATTCATTGCAAAAAAAGTCCCTGAAATACTGGATGATGGGTTTATGACATTGTTCCAGTGTTCACACAAACCTGAGTATTCCTTATAATATAATATAATATCCAATGGCTAAGATGAAAAACTGAAAGTGAAAAACACATTCATCATGTCAGAACTGATCCCAGCCAGCCAGCCGGCAGCTCTCTCTGCCCAAACGGCCCATTTTGTACATGTGACTGTCAACAGCAGCGACTCTCTCACACATAGAGGATATTCATGTTCATCTTGCTGCAGTATGTTTCTAATCAGTATGAGAGGATGAATAATGCGTTGCAGGTAAGTGGAGTTGTTCATAACTCTGTTTTTCTCCACTTCTCTTCCTGCTGATATACATGTAAGATTGTAGAGCCTGGAAGCAATTTTCATCACCACTTCTTTGGTCTTTAGTCACTCTACTACTGCAGCTTGTTCCAGTCACTCTGATTGTTTGTCTGTCTTAGTTTAATTTGCGCACAAATTTGTACCCTCAAATGAATAATTAGTGTGCACAAATTAGTGTTTACTCGAACTAATCACCCTCAATTTACTTTTTCTGTTTTTAATTAATCAAAGTAGTCCCCTCAGATTACTTAATTTTATTCCCTAAAATGATAACATTCAGTTATTGTAGAAGTAGGAACTGTATTCACAGAGTCAGGTGACATTTTATAACTGAATTTGATCCCTCTGATTAATACTTCAGGATCATGATGGTTTCATTTGCATTGGACGTTATTGCAGAACTTTATTGTTGACTATTGGCTAGCCAGCTTTGACTGATGTGACATTGACATTCCTGTGTAACGCGGTACAAAATAAACACAGCGGTCAGATCATGCATGATCTAAATGGCTGATGCTTTGGATTGAATACAGTTTTATGTTGATTTTGGATTATGGTATGTAGATGTTTTTTAACATTTTGGCTGTTAAATCAACCTGTTCTCATTCCCAACTTGTCACATACAGACGCTTGGTCAGTGGTCTAGCATCAGTTTTTGGACGTGCAGGGCTGCTTCTAGTGGCCGTAGTAGTTATGATGGGAGTAAAATAGGAAGTCAGGTGACAATAAAGAGAGAAATAGTCCGCGTAGGGAGGAGATCAGGGTGAGTGGACGGGTCAAACAAACACAGGACTTTCACCAAACCAAAACTAAATGTTGACTTGTTTTATGTTCTGCAACATACTTACATAACGTACTTAACTAACGGCATGTACGTAACGTAGTTACATAACAAATGTACTTATTTTAACCCAAACCATGATCTTTTCCTAAACCTAAACAAGTAGTAACATAACTTACTTAACTTGCGTCACGTACGTAACGTAGTTGGGTCATGTAGGCTACGTAACGTTGTTAACTTACTTACTTATTTAACTTAAGTTACGTAACAAACATACTTATTTTAACCCAAGCCATGATCTTTTCCTAAACCTAACCAAGTAGTTTTGTTGCCTAAACCTAATCAAGTAGTAATGTAAGTTACTTAACTTGCATCATGTACGTAACATAGTTGCATCACGTAGGCTACGTAACGTAGTTTATTTACTTACTCAAGTTACGTAACAAACATACTTATTTCAACCCAAGCCATGAGCTTTTCCTAAACCTAACCAAGTAGTTTTTTTGCCTAAACCTAAACAATTGTAACGTAACATACTTAAATTGTGTCACGTATGTAACATAGTTTGGTCACGTGGGCTACGTAAAGTAGTTAACTTACTTACTTCATTAACTTAAGTTACGTAACAAACATACTTATTTTAACTCAAGCCATGATCTTTTACTAAACCTAACTAAGTAGTTTTATCGCTTAAACCTGAACAAGTAGTAACGCAGCCTAATTAACTTGCGTCACGTACGTAACATAATTATGTATTTATTTAACTTAAGTTACGTAACAAAATACTTATTTTAACCCAAACCATGATCTTTTCCTAAACCTAACCAAGTAGTTTTGTTGCCTAAACCTAAACAATTGTAACGTAACATACTTAAATTGCGTCATGTAAGTAACATAGTTGCATCACGTATGTTATATAGTTGCATCACGTAGGCTATGGAATGTACTTAACTTACTTACTTACTTAACTTAAGTTACGTAACAAACAACGCCAAGGGGGCCACTGACAAAGCGTACGTACTCTATGTGACGAGTTGGGAGTCAGAACGTGTTGGTTTAACACAATGTTGTGTTTCTGTTTGTTCACTTTGTGTTGGAATTATTAATTTGAAGGTATAAATGAATAAACTGTGCGCAAAATATATATATAAAAAAATGTAGATCTAATCCGTACATGGCTTGTCCAAAACGCCAAAAAAGGAAGGTCTCTGTTCTTTTCTGAAAGAACTGCCGGGTGGTTAGTCAGGAGCAAGGACACAATCCAAAGCCATTACAGAAAACGTCCCAAAGATCCAGGATTTATGGGCATAGTTTGGTGGAGGTCGACATCTGATAGCCAGCAGTTCATCAAACTCGGAAAGTTTCGCGTGACAAAATTAACCACAGTCTGGACCGATGTCTGATTATTTGGCCGCTTCTTCGAGTTTTCACACTCGATACACCACACGGTGTTCACAGCAGTTCATTCTAGGCAGAAATCCCTGATACTTTGGAATCAGAGTTTGTTTTGCCTCCCCTAAACTGCCAGACTCTCTCTAACCTGGCAGGATTACAGGTCAACCAAAAATCTCCGTCCAATTATAAGTTAGCTGCTCGGGAGTCCGTGTGACTTTTGTTTTCAAGCTGTGGCTCATTTGTAAATTGGGCAGTGTGTAAACCTTAATGAACCAAATAAAAAAATAAATAAACTTTTCCATGTGGTTTAAACCAAAGAAAGTGATTTAACACGTTGTTACATGTAACACGAGGAGCTTATAACCACCTGCACAACTAGAAGACACAGTTTTCTCCTTCCTGACTGTGTGAACTGATACTGATCTCAGAACGATGTCAAAGCTGTTGATAACACACACGGACACACAGTTATCTGTCGTTATGATGTGCTGTCCTTCCTGCTGTGTCCGTACACTGGAAACACCTCTCTCTCTCTCTCTCTCTCTGTCTCTCTCTCTGTCTCTCACCACTCGAGCAGATTGCGGTTTTGACTGCCAATAACCCCTTTTTCTTTCCAGCTGCTTTGAAGAAGTGAAACACGCCATCAAGGAAAAGGCTGCGAAGAGGAAGCACAACGAGAGAGAGAGAGGGAACCCTCCTCTCCCTCCTTTCCTATAATGTCTTGTGTCTTTCCTCTCTCTCGCTCTCTCTCTCTCTCTCTCTCTCTGTCTCTCTTCATACTTTGACGAGAGAAAGACCTCTCTGGTCTGGGTGTTCCAACTGCGACCTACCTTTAACCCCCGACCCTACCCCCTACCCCACCCTCCTTTTTTACCCTTTCTATGTAGCGCTATCCTCCTTTCTCCTCCCTCCTCCTCCTCCCTCCTCCTCCTCCTCCTCCTCCTCCTCCTGCTTTCTGGTGATAGTACCTGATTGCCTGTCTTGTCTGAGCATCCGTGTTAAAACCAAATCAGGTGGATTTAATCCTCAAAGTGCACAAGAGGAAAGAGTGACTCTGGGGTTAGGGTGGGGGTCGGGAGGGGGCCACGTGTGGTTAAAAAACGGACATCTCAATTGCAGCCTGATCTGTAGGTATAAAAGCTCCCACGAAAGCAAGCCTAACCTCCTCCTCCTCCTCCACCTCTCTCTTACCTCCTCATCCTCCACCACCTCCTCAAAAAGCAAGCGACTCGTCGAAAAACCAAAAATAAACAACAAAATGACCTCCATGCCTCATCCCCATCCATCAGCCCCCCCCCCTCTTTTTTTCTTGCTCCATACATAGAGAGGCACCCCTTCTTCCTACTGCATGTGTCCACTCACATGTGACCACATCGTCCACTGCCTCTTTCACTAATCCTTCCATCCGTCCGTCTGTCTGTTTTCTGTCTGCTTGTCCAGCTGCATGGGAGAGAGAGCCTGCACTGCATTCGTATGGTTTCCCTTTTTTTTTTCTGTTTTTCTTTTTGAATTGAAGTATTGTTGTTTTTGTTTTTTAGTGACCCTGGTCCTTCTGTTTCCTTCCAGTGCATTTGGTTTTTACCATCCTAGCTGTAGTAGTGGTTTAACTCTTCCCCCCCTCCTCATCCTGTGTAGGTCTGGCTCTCTAAAACACCCCCCTTCCTCTCTCTGTGGGCCTCCGACCACTGCTTAGCCCCATAGACTCTCTTTAGGAGCTCCTCTACTTCCCACCCCGTCTTACACTTCCACACACACACACACACACACACACACACATTTTTATCTCCATCTCTGACAGATTTTTTTCACACACTCCAGAAAGCAGACGCTGCTCGACTGGTATGCAACAGGCTCTCGATTCAACAATCACACATTCACACAGCCGTTAGCCGAGCACCCAGAAAGCCTCCATTCATCCCCTGAGTGTACTTCAGAGAGTTCTCCACTTTGTCCATCAAGCAAGCGCCCTGAGAGAACGGTAGCGGGCCAGGGCCGGGGGAATGGAAGGGACATTAATTACCCCCCCATATCCGCCCCCCACCACCACCACCACCACCCATAGGACACATCAAAGCCCAGTCCTATAGCGGCAAGTGGCGTCCATTCACAGAGAGATGCTCATTCAGGCCCCTAATGAAAGGCCGCCCTCCCTACCCCGCCATCGTCACACCGCACCACATGCATGCCATCTTAACAGCGATCTCACCCCCCCTCCCTTCTACAACCATCCATCGCCACGGCCACCTTCCTCCCCTCTCCTCCTCAGCCCCCCCCTCACCCCACCTCCGCTATGCCCAGCTTTGGGAACGTGGTTTTTCCAGCGTTGACTGTTAAAGCCAGTTGTGATGTGTTCCATAGACAAACAGGCAACCAGCGCTGCCCCCAGACTTCCTCCTCCTCCTGCTGCTTTTTTGATTTCTCTGCATGCCCCTCCTCCCCCCCTTCAAACCCCATTTCTCAGTGTATGCACCCTCTCTTTCCCCCTCATATACCCATCGTGGGCCATGATGGGATTGTCTTTCCTCATCTTTTTCTCTCTTCTCGATCATCTTGTCATTGCTCGGTCCTCGGAGCGACTCCTTCTGCTGCTGTTTGACCTCCTCCTCCTCCTGCACATCAACTTTCTTCTCGTCATCCTCACCCCACCTTTTTCTTTGCTTCTGTCTCCACATTTAAGGCAGCTTGTCTTGGAAATGTTGGACGTGTATCCTCCTCCTCCTCCTCCTCCTCCCTCTCTTTCTCGTCTTCCTCCTCCATCCTAACGCAAAGGGAATCATTGCTGACAAAGTGTGGCTGTTTGATATGGAAGACAGAAACTCCATCAGCGACAACAGCAACATCAGAATTAAAAATCCCTCCTTAACGTTCACCCCAACCCCATTCCATCCCCCGAACCCCCACACCTCTAACCATCTTTTTTTTTGATGACTTTTTTCATATGTAAGCCCTGAACCTCCTCCCCTCCCCACCTACCTACTTGCCTACCTACCTACCTACCTACCTACCGCTTCATTTTGTAAGCTACACACTGATACTGATCATTTCATTTATCTTGGTTTTGTTCTTTTGTTTGCTCTGGGGGATTCATCATTTTGTTTGGGGATTAACACTCTAACAGGGATTTTTGGCGCTTCTTCATCGCTTCTTGCTTCTTGGCTTTGGTTTTTTTTTTTTTTTGCTCAAAACGCCAAGAGGGGCTGAAGGTCTGGTCATTTGGGCTTCTCATTAACCTGCTGCTCACTGTTTGTCCCCTTGTCACTTGTGTTTTAGAGAAAGATGAGGCTGCAATTGAGAGCTCTGAGTTCAATGCCACGTCAGTAGCTGATGTGGACAAGCGGGTGAAACGGCGGCTACTTATGGGTAACTCTTTTCTTCCTCTTTCTATGTGTTGCCATGGCGCTTGTGCTTGTATCCCCCGACTCCACTCCTCTCCTCTCCGTTCTTCCTCGTCCTCCTCCTCTTTCTGTCTTTATTTTGTTCATTTATTTTTATTTTTTTTATAAAACTTTGATGCCCACTGTGTCTCCCACAGTCAGTTTTGTTGTTTCTAACGTGATGAAAACGGAGTGAAAGAGGTCACTGTTTCCCTTCAAACCGGTCCTCCCTAATCTCTGGATGGCTCGAAGGTTTTTCTCAATGACTAACATTTACTCTCCCAGTTGCACCTTAACTCCAAATATTTTGTGTTCCATTCCCCCTCACTTTTGATTACCCATGTTGCAAAAATAGGATACCTTACTAACAAAGCAAAAACCCCTGAAAAGGTTGCGGACCCAACTTTCCCCATGATTACAGAAGTACACCATGGAAGTTTTGCACTGTACTTGGCAGAATAATCCTCAGAAGGGGGATAAAAACCTCAGACATCCCAGTCCTCTCTACTTTAGTGACTCATTTGTTAGTCTTTGTGTGTAGACTGGACAACCAAATGTGACCAAATGGATCTTTGCTACCAAAACTATCATTCTATGAGACTTTTATCATCATATTTTTGTTCTTTTGGAGGGATGATGGCAAGTGAAACACAAGATGAAAATAGTTAAATATTGCTTTTTCTCTGGGGGGCCCTGGACATCCTTGGACCACGCTTTACGAAACACTGGTCAAACCTGATCCAACCTGTTTCTAAGTTGGTCTTTGGGTGTTCTGTCTCTGCTAAAAAATACTAAGGGATCGCACAGGATTTCCACCAGCAAGGCCCGCCAGGCAGACGCTGATGTTGCAATGGAACGAACAACTGACTTTCACTTCTTGGTTATATACACCGATCAGCCGTAACATTAAGACCACTGACAGGTGAAGTGAATAACATTGACTATCTGGTTACCATGGCACCTGGCAGTGAACTTTGAACTTTGTGTTTGAAATGGGCCAGCGTAAGGATGTGAGCGACTTTGACGAGGGCCAAATAGTGCTGGCTAGACGACCGGGTCAGAGCATCTCCAGAACTACAGCTCTTGTGGGATGTTCCCGGTCTGCAGTGGTCAGGACCTACCTAAAGTGGTCCAAGGAAGGAGAACCGGTGAACCGGCGACAGGGTCAGACCCGAGGCTCATTGATGCATGTGGGGAGCGAAGGCTGGCCCGTGTTGTCCGATCCAATAGAAGAGCTACTGGAGCTCAAACTGCTGAAAAGGTTAATGCTGGTTCTGATGGAAAGGTGTCAGAACACACAGTGAGGAGCAGTTTGTTGCGTATGGGGCTACATAGCCGCAGACCGGTCAGGGCGCCCCGTGCTGACCTAATGTTATGGCTGATCGGTGTATGTTCTTTGCTGTCAGTAACTCATATGCTCTATGGAATCTGTGTTATATCCGTGATTCTGTTATTACAGAAAGTATAGGGCCCTACCGTACTGCTGCCATCAGTCTGTCGCTGGCCCCCGACAAAAGATACTTGCCACTGAGCCTAACAACCTTTCTGGCGGAAACCCTGTGGCTATCGATGAATATAAGACTAAGGACTTCTACTTTAAAAAAGAAATGATTTGGTTTCTGAGAGACTGTACCCCGCCACTTCTTGCTTTCAGATCTTCAACCCATCTTTCAATAAATTAGTGAATGCTTTTACTACGACTTGATCAATCAGACTTACTCAAAATCGAAATGGGTGTTTTTAATCAAAATTGTGCTTTTTTTTTCAAAGCACTACTGTTTTCAATTTAACCTTTCTTTTATTTTCTAAGACAGAGGTACATCTGAAAGCCCTCCCGGTGTCCGACAGTCTGTAGTCTGTTAAACCACCACGTTCCATACTTACTGTATATAAACGTTTCATTTCAGGTTCTGGCCGGTGTGGAGGAGGAGTGGAGGATTTGATTTTCCTCGTCCCTATTCTACCTCTCTGTCCTTCTCTCTCCTCCTTCAATTACCTTTTTTAACTGAATATTGTGATTTCTCCTCACTCGTCACTAAACCCTGCTTCACCTCCCGTTGTACCAGCATGTCACCTGTCCCGATGGCGCTCCACTTGTACGTCATGGACACCTCCCTGGGATTAAAAGTTATTAATCTCTGTATGGAAGTTTTCCTTTCAAATCAACCCCTCCTCAATAGGATCAGCCACAGCAGCAGCAGCACGTCTGGCTAGTGACTTTAACCTGGTCTAAGATTTGAAAGGCTCTGAGGACACCATTATGCCATCATGATGTCCACCATTCAGGTTTCTGAAAGAAGTCGAAGTGTCCTTGGGCAAGCTCAACAGATAGAAGTCGAAGTGTCCGTGGGCAAGCTCAACAGATAGAAGTTGAAGTGTCCTTGGGCAAGCTCAGAAGATAGAAGTCAAAGTGTCCGTGAGCAAGCTCAGCAGGTAGAAGTCGAAGTGTTCATGGGCAAGCTCAGCAGGTAGAAGTCGAAGTGTCCGTGGGCAAGACACCGAACCCTAAATCTCTTGCATGGTAGCCTGCCGCCGCTGGTCTGTAAAACTTGTAAAGTTAGCTCTTATTTTATCTTAACAGTACATTCATCTTAGCAGTAGACGTTCAGACCCATCGTGTCTTCAAAACTCAATCTCAAGTTGCAGTGTCATGTACATGTTGAATTCGAAATTCACGGACGGGTTTAAACACTAATTCATGTCCTAACGTATTTGGATACTAACCCTAACCCTAAAGGCCTTAACACACCAAGGAGCATGACGAATAAACGACACGAAAATGGGAAATACTCGCCTGGGAATATATGTGTATGTGTTAGGGATGCACCGATACCAGTATCGTACACAGTTAACCTCTCGTCACCATCTTTCAGGTCCTCACGCTCCACCTCCCCGACGGTGCGGGCGAGACGGGCCGGTGGTGTGCCCGACCCTGCTGGGCCGGGATCCCACTTCAGCCCGCGCACGCCGGCTCTCACTTTCATTGCGCCACGGGGTTTTGCTTGCACCCTCTGACTCGCGCGTGTGTTAGACTCCTTGGTCCGTGTTTCAAGATGGGTCGGGTGGGTTGCCGACATCGCCACAGACCTCTGGTGCCTTTTACGTGGGCTGCGGCACGACACGGTTGGGGCGCACTGAGGACAGTCCGTCACGGTTCGGCGAGGTCCAGGTGGGGAGCGCTGTAAAGCTGCGGCCGCGAGCCACCATCGCCCCGAGCCTTTCCAAGCCGACCTAGAGCCGGTCGCGGCGCACCGCCTTGTATGCGGCTCCCCCAGCCTGCCGTGTGTCGCTCACACCCTCCAGCTGGCTGTTAACGAGGGTCTTTTGGCACAGAGAAGTACTTGTATCGGTACTTGGTATTGGCGAGTACCCAAATGTAAGTACTTGTACTCTGTCTGAAAAAAGTGGTATGGGTGCATCCATAGTATGTGTATGTCTAGGGCTTTTATCGGAGCGGATCTAGTCTGCGCTGCCTTTGTCAAGGTTGGAAGGAGTAATAAAGTTTGCCGTCTTGGTTCTGACTACGGAGCCTTCGTGTTGTTGTTTTATAAATACTACTAATGCAGTGCCCATTTGTAATGTGGCTGTTCGGAGCCCATGTACGTTCAGAACGGGCCAATTTCTTGGCTATCAATTGACGTATTCACGTTCCGTGTGAAAGTATTCATGACAAAAACAACAGTTCGGAAATATCGAAAAATATATTGATGTGCGAATTAATCGCACGGAAAAAACCACCCCCAGTGTATAAAGGCCTTAACAGTGAAATGACAAGTAGTGTCTGTATTTTAATTAAACATTTAGTGTTTGAGTCCAGACGTGCCTCCATCATGAACACACACATGTGCATGCATGTGGTTGCTGAGAGCACATAGAGGCCATCCCGGCTGCTGCACTGGCACAGCCCGAGCAGCAGCAGTATGTTAGATTTGACACAGCTATCAGTTTGTCTGCCTCCTCTGACACACGGCGCTCCCGTCTCTGCCGCCGCACGGCGCAGACAACACGCCGACCGAGACGAATGGATCTGCGACCGAGGCTCTAATGAAAAGACGCTGCTGAGACGAGGACAGGCTCGAGAGAGCGAGGAGGGAGCGTGACACAAAGGGAAAGGGAGGGCAGAGGAGAGGGTGGAGAGAGAGAGCGTGGGCGACTCGATGAAAAGTAATTCTGAGACGTTTCACGGATGTTGATATTGAAGGAAAATCAGGAGCCAGGTGCTGGACACATGTGAGCAAAGTGTCAAAAGAGAGACTCAGTGGTGCTACAGCGGCCCTGGAGTCCAAATAAACCATCACCTCAGCACAGATGGAGCGAAGCTGAGGTGTGTGTGTGCACAGTAGGTGTATCTATATAGCGTGATTACAGGCCTTTGCTATGCTGACTGACAGCTGATTTAGGTTGCCCATCACGGGGGCAAAAAGGGGATCTTGTTGAGTGCTGACAGGTGATCGTGCCCCTCTCACCTTTTTCCAACAGTGCAGCAGTTGCTGTTACTTGGCATGATGCTTTAGTATACACAGTGCACGTGGTTTTCTCTCTCTCATGCTCTCCGGCTTTAATCAATAGAACATGTGTCCTCTCACGGAAAGAGCGGTCAGCGTTTCCATGCGAGGAGTGTGACGGACGTGTGTATACTTACCGTCTTCCCTCTCGTTCCTCCGCTCTCTGCTGACATATTGTAATCCCCGTAGATGAAGTCGCCGCCCTCGTTCAGTCTGCAAGAGGAGAGCTGTGTTCGGTCTCCCGTAACCTTAAATCCTCTTAAAATGGTGCATCATCTCGGGAAAATGTGGCCAATTCCCTCTTCCTCCTTTCATATTGATTTCATCTATCAAAGCACCCAACAGAGTGGTGCAAAATGAGGAATGAGTCCTAAAACTGGGAAATGAGTTAGCATTGTAGCATTTACGGTTAACTCGTCAATGGTTTTTTTTAATGGGTTTTAGTTACCTGAAATAAGGTCTGTTGCTAACACAAGCTGAAGCGATTTTAATGTTTTATTCTACGATGTAAAACAGGTCAGTAAATATTCCACTCGTGAATTTTGAAGCTTCTACGTGTCTTAAAAAAGGCGGTTGCTAACAAGTGGCTAAATGAGACTACAAAACGTCATCACGTTTTACGTCTGGTGATTGCATTCACACTTCAAAAATCATACAAGTGGTGTTCATTAGTGGAGATTATCCTGATGAAAAAAGTAAGTATCACAAATGTTTGTTTGCCACGGAGCTTATTTTCTGCATAATCCAAAACCCAGTGGAAAAATCAAATTTTTGTCGAGGGAACCTGTGCGATGCTAACTTCCTGGTTAGCCTAAAAAATACGTCATCCCTGCAGCACATTAATGACCGGTCTTTATCATCTATGTAGGTCAAAATAAAATTAAAAACAAAAATTAAAAAATCATAAATTTACATGCTAACCAACCTGCGTGATCCTGCTGTCATGCAACAGTATAGAAATGCTTACTTCATGACTTAATGATTTTTGTTCAACAAAAATGAGTGAAAGTGAATGAAGTTTGGGAATTGACTCATTAGCCAATTGCCCTGAATGGACAGTGGGCATATATTAGATGAATACCTAAAGGAATAGGTCAACATTTTGGGAAACATACTTTGCTTTCTTGCTGAGAGTTAGATGAGAAGATTGATACCACACACAGGTCTGTCCTGTAAATATGAAGCTATAGCCAGCAGGCAGTTAGCTTAACTTAGCTTAGCCTGGCTCTGTCCAAAGGTAACAAAATTAACCTAACAGCATTATATTGTGCGTTTTAATCCGCACAAAAAAAAAATGAGTAGTAAGTTGTAGTTTTACCGAAGTTTTCTTGGCGGGGTACAGTGACTTCATGGAGTCTTGGTGTGAAATGCTAGTTAACCATCGCAGACTCCGGCCCGGCTATGTAAACAAAGCACAGAGAAGCTCTGATTACAACACACACAGAGGGAGAGAGACTTCATTCTCTGCTCAGGTAGACATTACTCCTCTACATCTTTACATAGACAATAGTTGTTTGCTGCTATATTAATGCACTGAATTTTGCACCTTTAATTTGTGAACTTCAGAGATGCTGCTATTTTGCAAAATGTTGAACTATTCTTTTAATGTTCCAATAATATATCAATGTTTATTGTGAATAAAAAGAGGAACCTAAAAACCACGACACACACTCATGAACTCTGTCAGTAGAAAATACAGCAACTTTTGCAATTGTGGTGACATAAAATAAAAAAAAGGTTATTTTTAAGTAAAAATTGGCAACAAAAACAAAAAACACCGAAGAACGATTAAACATTAAACAAACAGGGCAAAACTATGTAACCAGAATCCATCATTGGTGATTCCTCATGAGAGAAAAGTTACACACAAACCAGGCTAGGACAGAAAATATGCAGGGTTAGACGGAGGGTGTGGAGGCTTGGAGACGGGGGGGTTACGAGGGGCTCGTCCAGCACATCAATCAGCGCCGGCGGTGCGTCTGTGTTCCCGTGCTGCAGCACGGCCCCGGGGCCTGGGGCCGGGCTGGGCGTGGCCTGGAGAGAGCGCTCACCCGGCCTCACCTAATGATAGGGCCACGACCGTACTCCGTATAAATCACTCTGACCCATATACACCACCTCCACACACACATCAGGGCTACGCACATGGCTGTGTACACCTGTGCAGCCACGTAGACCTGAAGTTAACTTAACAATACACATTCTCACACACTCATTCTAAAAAACTATAAGACAGAGTTTGGAAATAGTTTCAGAGCTTCTCCAGAGAGAGAACCAGACATGAAAAAGGATTGCAAATGGTGAACACAGAGCTTCGACGGATAAACACAGCGAGGAACAAATGCGGTCTAGAAATCGGAGATTAGGGGGAAGAAGCCGCGAGATTGATTGTTGTTTGGAGCTGCACGAAGAAAACACAAACAAATCTACAAAATACCTTCCTGTTTCTTGATAGAAAGCATCAGCCATCTTGGCTCCGGTGTAGTTTGTGACTGTGCATTCTGAAAGGCCATTATGCTAATGCGCCGACCTCTAGACGGCGGACGTGTTTGCCAGCCTGAAAAGGCTTTTTCCTATTCCCCCTCCTTCACTTTCTCTTATAGGATCTCCTGGCATTTTTAATTAAACGGGGGAAATGCTGCCAAAACGGAGGGGAACATCCGCGGTTTACATGTTGCCGTCGTCCAGGAAAAGCCTTTGAATTCCAAATGTTGTAGGAAATAAGGGACTTTTATTTGATGATGCTGTTTTAAATTTAAGGTTTATAAGTCCATGAACTACAGACGTGTATTAAAGGGGACATATCAGGCTCATTCTCAGGTCCATACTTGTATTTAGGGTTTCTACTAGAACATGTTTAAATGCGTTAATGTTCAAAAAACACATTATTTTTCTCATCCTGTCTGTCTGAATATACCTGTATTCACCCTCTGTCTGAAACGCTCCGTTTTAGTGCCTGTCTCTTTAAGAGAAAAAGCCCGGTCTGCTCTGATTGGCTTGCGAGAAAAATATGGTGCACCTTTACAAAGGTAGTTCTCAAGCTGCGGGCGGTATATTCTAATGAGCCTGCAAGTGACGTAGGATACAGTCCATACTGCGTACTGCGTTCTTCAGTAGTATGAAACAGTTAAAGTGATGTATTCAGCAGTATGCTAGACGAGACTTTAAACCAGCTCTTAAAGCACTGGACATAAAAACGAACTCGTACCACTATTACAACATTATCGAAAAATAAGTTTGACTTTGTTGTTTATGTTCTGCTTGTTTACTTTATCAGATACTGCAGGTTTAAACTGTTTATTCTAACAGCTCATAGTGAAGTCAGACAAACAGGATCATCAACGAGGGGAGACGGGAAATATAAAACATTGATCCACAACATTTACTCAAACTGCTTTTTCAGTTCCAGCAACGAACCAGTGGACTGATCTCCCTCCAGATATTAGAGACATGTTAAAAAGGGTCATGTTGTCTGTTATATACATAAACATATGTTGGCGATTGTGGAGCTTTTCAACTCCAAAAAGGCAGATAAACACAGGTTCCTGTTAATTTATAACGGACATCTGTGTTGTGATATTTAAACAAACTATCCGTCAACAAGGAAATAAAAGACCGGTCTCTAGAGAGCTCCAGCCAGCTCATAGCGGCCTGTGAGCGTGACCCAAGACTCCAGGAAGTGCAGCGGTCGTCGATCCCGTCTTTCGTAGTGGCCAAATGGCGGTACTGCATCTTCCGTGTCCGTCACGTGATGCCGTTGGGCCCAAAAATACTTTTTCCCATAGACTTACATTGGGAAAGACACGTCTGTAACTCAGAGGATAATTTGTTTTGAGGTGAATCAACTTCCCAGTACGAACACTCTAATAGTCTTTATTTTAAAAAAATATGTTTTTAAAGTTGTTAAACGCCCTAATAGCTGAATCCAGAGTGATTTCCCTTCCTCCGTTTATGTGAGTGAGACCCAGACCGAGGCTGGATCGCCAAGCCGTGACGACGGCGTGACGTTGGGACCCCGTGACCAAGTGACCGAGCGGACGCTACTGTGCCAATCATCTCGGACGCTACTCCGCCAAGATCTGGGTACTTTTCCAGACGGAAGTCGAGCCATTTAGGCTTCATGCGCCACTGAGCAACTCTCATAGGAATGACCGGAGCCCCGCCTCCAACGCTGGATCCAGTTCTTTTAATAGATCCATGGCATGACCGCCCGGCTGGCGAGGTAGCGACCCCGGCAGGCGCTATAGCTAGCTGTCACGCCAGTTTGTAGAGCTTCTAAACTCCGACAAAGGTGGAACAAATGTTCGATTTGCCATCTAACATCGTAAAACTGCAAAATATTATTATTATATAAGTGAATTTAGTGATAGCTACGAAAAATTTAAAAAAAATGCACCGTTTTTGGCTGTTGTTGTGCTTTGCTGTTGTTGCCAGCGCTTTGCATTGTGGGATACAGTAGGCGAGGTAGACTGGTACGATGCATACTGGAGATTTTTTCCAAATCAGTACGACATCTGGGTATTTTTTGCATACTGTAGATTTTGCTTTTATTTGCATATTGCATACTACATGCTACTTTTTGACCCAATCAGTACGTACTACTAGGATAGTATGAGGTTTAGAATACAGCCTGGGTTGTCTTATTTCACTGTTTGTGGGTTGGTAGGAACTCCAGATACGCAGATGTATCAGCACAAGCACTGAAAACGTTTTTCACGATGTGTCCCCTTTAACTCCTCGCTCATGTACTCATTCACACAGGAACAATCTGCAGGACTTTCTCTGGAACTACTGAAGTCAAACAAACCAAACAGTACTAACAGTACTAACCGAGACGTCCTTATTAGGTGTAGTTTTATTGAATCCCCTTTTCAACAAACACGAGTCGACGTCATATTTCAGCCTCCTCAGCACTTCTCCAGGCCCGTCGGGAGAGTGTGTGCTGAGCTTTGCTAAAGCAACAGCGGCTGGGCAGGTGAGCTAGAGTTACCATGAGCTCCTGTTTGTTTTGGGATCAGCTCAGGCAATATCCACAAGTCCCAGCAAAACCTTTTTTATCTGCGCCACGTACGAGAACATTTTTCTGGAGTAAAATATATACACCCGTCCTGGCGAGTGTGTCCCGGACTTACAGCGTTCAACCTCGCACTAACTTTATTTTTCTCTCTACTCACATTAACCCTTCCTTTTTTATTTGGATACAGGACCAACCTCTCGGGCCAAAGAGTTCTTCTCCTACCTTTTATCAACACAGTGTGTTTTTGTCTCCTTGTGATGATGCACAGCTGCCCATGATGATGTGTATGAATTGTCTGTACTCATGAATACTATGAGTTGTGATGTCATTTCTGTGTTGACAAAGCTACATGACAAAAGAAACTCAAGAATACGTTATATCCCACCGTGCTGCTGTTTGTGTATTTTTCAACTGCATGAAGCTTTGTCTCAACCCACATCACCTTCAGTGTCTCTAGTTTCTTTTTTCATGCCGTCTCAGAAGCAGGGGTCCCACGTTAACATCCCCCCCCCCCCTCTTCTCTTTCTCTCTTTCTCCATCTCTCTCGTCCCGCCACCTGCAGAGACCTGCGCCGTGAACAACGGCGGCTGCGACAGGACGTGCAAAGACACGGCCACGGGGGTGCGCTGCAGCTGCCCCGTGGGATTCACTCTGCAGCCTGACGGCAAGACCTGCAAAGGTCAGTGGATAAATGAATGTGTGGAAACATTTTTAATCACGATTAATCACATGATTGTTCGTAGTTAATCTTGATTAATTTGCAATTAATCTATCTGTTCAAAATGTACCTTAAAGGGAGATTTGTCAAGTATTTAATCCTCTTATCAACATGGGAGTGGACAAATATGCTGCTTTATGCAAATGTATGTAGATATTTATTATTGTAAATCAATTAACAACACAAAACAATGACAGATATTGTCCAGAAACCCTCACAGGTACTGCATTTAGCATCAAACAATATGCTCCAATCATAACATGGTAAACAACAGCTGTCAGTGTGTCAGTGTGCTGACTTGACTATGACTTGCCCCCAAACTGCATGTGATTATCATAAAGTGGGCATGTCTGTAAAGGGGAGACTCGTGGGTACCCATAGAACCCATTTACATTCACTGATCTGGAGGTCAGAGGTCAAGGGACCCCTTTGGAAATGGACGTGACAGTTTTTCCTCGCTAAAATGTAGCGTAAGTTTTGAGCGTTATTTAACCTCCTTCGCGAGCCCTAGTAAAGATGATTGAATAGAAAACTTTGTGTTTTGATTGCATTTAACTTTAGTTTTGCCAGAATAGGGATGTAAAATTACTGTATAGTCAAAGAACGGGAACCTTTTTAACTTATATTCAAATAAGGACTATCAATTGATTAAAATATTTAATGTCGATTAATCGCATGATTGTCCATGACTTTTCCTCGCCAAAATTTAGCTAAAGTTCGGAGCGTTATTTAGCCTCCTTCTAGTAACAAGCTAGTATGACATGATTGGTATCAATGGACTCCTTAGATTTTCTAGTTTCATATGATACCAGTATCTTCACTCTAGCTTTAAAACTGAAGCCGCTACAAACTACGAATCACAAGATGAGTTAAAGAAATTAGTGGTGTTAACATGAATTAGCCTTAACGCGTTATTATCACGTTAACTTTGACAGCCCTAGCGGTAACATACCTGCTGTACGGTCAATGGTGCACGGCTGCTGGTCACTGAGAACTCTGTGTAATGCCGAGGAGGCCAGGTCCACCTGAGCCTGCTATGACTGGGTATCTGAGTGATCCAGAGCCAAACCCAACCCCCCCCCCGCCATCCGCTTCACTTCAAACTGCCCGGAGCTCCGGTCGCGGTCACTGAGCGTTTCTCCCCGGTGACGTCAATGACGGCGGTCCGAGGAGACGGCTGCAGCAGCGTGGGCCTAAACATCCCCAGCATGTTGTAGTGGTTTTGGCTTTCTAAACAAACCGTGGGTTCAAACGCTGGTCTTTACAGGGAAGGGGTGTTTGTCCTGGTTTTATATTTCTTTGTGGTCATTTTGAGTCCATTTAGACCCGTTCAGTAACCCATCCATGGTCACAGCAACAAGGTGCAGCTCACGTGACGGCGGTCGGAATCCGCGGCGCGCCTCGTTGTGATGTGAGAATGCTCTTTTAAACTGTATCATACTGTAAGTATGTGTGTGTGTGTGTGTGTGTGTTTGAGTGTCAGGCAGTTTGAGAATGTGGCACGTAGGTGTGTGAAATCCTGGAGCCGGAGCTGTCTCGGGCCTGGCAGGCAGACGACGCGTCGGCAAACTTTGAGATGTTTGAACAGTGAGGCCCACGCCGGCCACTGTCTCTCTCTCTCTCTCTCTCTCTCTCTCTCTCTCTCTCTTCCACCCATCATGACATACTCACACAGACAGCACCATCCAGCTGCAGACCGACAACTGTACTCAACCAGAAGACAGGATAGATCAGTCAGTTCCTAATCTGGAGCAACATAATGATCATAATTACCATGTTAGAGAGCTTTGGCTGGCTGCATTAGATTAACATGTTTGTACACCGAGGTTCGAGGTCATGACCAAAAGAACTGGATCGCGGGTACAAGCGGCCGAAATGGGTTTCCTCAGGAGGGTTGCTGGCGTCTCCCTTAGAGATAGGGTGAGAAGCTCAGTCATCCGTGAGGGACTCGGAGTAGAGCCGCTGCTCCTTTGCGTTGAAAGGAGCCAGCTGAG
>CAKAKR010037761.1:0-13949 GCA_916700685.1 Adelosebastes latens
GCCTCTTGGTTTATCTTAGAGTCCTTCTCCTGTAAAAAGACAGGGGAGAATATGATCAGAATATATGTGTGTGTGTGTGTGTGTGTGTGTGTGTGTGTGTGTGTGTGTGTGTGTGTGTGTGTGTGTGTGTGTGTGTGTGTGTGTCCCCCACCGGCTAGCTCGCGGAGCTGTTCGTTCCCTCCGCTCGCCAGCTCAAAGCCGATCAACTCAGATCAGTAACCGCTCACTCCAAAATAGAAACAAGCTGCATTGTAATTTAATTACGGCTGTAGGCTACTGTCATTTGTTTTTTACATTCAAAGCTTCTACTGAGGTTTTCGGATGAAGCTTTGAATGTCTGTAATCATATTTTGACCATAAAAAAATCCTCCAACAAAATTCTTAATTTTAATACAGTATATCGGATTAAATGAGCCAGTCTTTTTTTTTTTTTATAAAATCAACTTTCTTTAATGAATATTACTCATCAGTTTCATTTGATTGCTGCTAGACCGCCCTGTTACATGTGTCCTTTGTGTGAGACGAGTGGGAGAGAAAACAGTTTTTTGACCGCAATGAAAGGCTAACGGCAACAAATATGGATTAAAGCAGAATATTTTGTTAGATAAGAACATGTTGTGAATTATGGAAATGATTACATCTATCCTTTTTCAATAAATTTTGAGTTTTGTACTGAGAACTGACTTAGATGATTACAGAGACGAGGGCTGGGTGGCAGCATGTGGGTGTGTGTTTTAATAATTAATGTACATAACAAGCTTACAGATTATGCTTTTAAGGGCATGGAGAGAAAAGATGAACAGAAACACTTTTCATGTCAACACATGAAGCAGATGAATGATTTTTTTCCTGCAGTGACAGCAGGCCACTAAAAACACTGAAGCCATTGTGCCTAATAGGCAAATATTAACAATGCAGTTATACAAAATTAGACATTAAAATAAGAACAAACCATTTACAAGAATTGAACTCAATTGCTGCTCTGGAGTTATTGGAAATGTTTGGATCACACAAGTCTGAAACAATCCTACTCAGTCGCCGTTCTCATGGTGTGAGCGGTACTGGAGAGAAATTGGAGCGGGGTGGCGCTCCAAACTTTCAAAAATCAGCTCTGCACTCCATCCAAAATCCTTCCACTCATGCTCCCCGCTTTCTTGTGCTCCTCTCCACTCACATGCTCTGAATATAGTCCTGTTTTTCTAGATCTGGGCACAAACGGATCGATAGCAGGTATCGTTTGATTGAAGACGTTTCGATACTACTTGGTACTGGGTTATTTCGGTCGATACCTTAAATGTATTGAGTTCCCATACCCAGCCCTAGTTATATGTTATTCAATCTTCTTTGGATCTTTACAGTGGCATGGGATGTGGTTAGTTAGATTTTTGACTCAACCAAAAGTTCTTCAGTAGTGTTTTCTGTGGACCTCCATGTGTTTCAGATACAGACACGGTGAACCAGGTGGAGCTGGAGGGAGAGAAGCGTCTGGGAGTGAAGGACAGGAGGAGAGGGAGGAAGGAGCGACGCTCCACTGGTATCGTTCAGCCAGGTGGAGAGGTAAGAAAGAAACATCATCTCAAACAAGGCAGAGAGCTCACCGCCAATCAGGTCAAAGAATTTTGTTTAACAGGCCAAAGCAGAGGTTTGCTTTACTTCACTTTTGCAGCAATGTATGAGTACTGAAAGTAGGGGAAAGGACAGCCGAACCATTTCCTCTTTGCATGATGTAACTGAATAGTTGATGAACACACATCTGAGTCGTTGATGGGGACTTTACTGACAGGAAGTCATAATGATTGGTGTTTCTAGTAAAATGTTTTTGACTGACATGCATCGAGGTTAATAGCTCTTAAACCCTACCTACTGGCCAGTAAGTGGAACTTGTCATTACAAACACATGCTGTGCTGCCAGACTTTGTTTTAGAACTCACAGAACTTTATTTTGAACTCTAGTGGTGATCCCAAATTTTCCAAAGATAACAAAAATGCCAGGCTGAATTTAGGAAACTGTGTACAAAATGGTGCTCAAGGCAAATAATATAGGAATATTTCTATTTGATGGAATAGAGCAGCTACAACATTTGAGCTTCAGTGCAGCATATACCATTTAAAAAAAAATACTGGAACAAGCTGATCCAGATTGTATATGATACTTTCAGACAGTGTAGAATAAGATGATTTTAACAACTTAAAAGCTACTTAAAGCTTCGGTAGGCAGTATATATTTGGCATCATTGGGCAAAAATCCCATAATAACCTTTCAGCATATTGTAATTCAAGTGTTCTGAGAGAAAACTAGACTTCTGCTCCTCCTCATGGCTCTGTTTTCAGGCTTTAGAACATCTAGCCGACGGGGGAGTTTGACCAATCACAGGCGACTTCAGGGAGAGAGCGTTCCTATTGGCTAGGGCTAAGAGATCCTGCCTAGTTTGACCGTTTGGTCGGAGTTCGCGAGTGATTGACAGCTGCTCAGAGACGGTTGCTGGACAGCAAACCCCAGGTCGGCTCTGATTGGTTGTTTTCCTCCGATCTGTGAAACCGTACCGAAACCAAATGCCATTAGGAGCACCGGAGGACACAGAGGCACATGTTTTTTTTCAGGTTACCTGTTTCATGTACTACTGTCAGGATATAGCGACCGTTTGATAAAAATATATATTTTTTTAATCATATTTGCTCCAATCTCGCCTACTTCAGCTTTAAGGGGAAACAAATGGGGGAAACCAAATAATTAATGAATAAAATGTGCTTTAGAAACCACAACACTTCAGTCTTTGAATGTATCCCATAGGAGAGTATCAGATTTATGTGATGTGATCTTCCCTGTTGTGTATTATTTCAGATTTGACATGCTAGTAAGGTGCTGTTATAACTCTGGTGCTGTGCAGCTGACTGTAAAACTTTCTGATTTTCAGAATGAAGATGAGGATGCTCATTTGGATGATACAAACAGTAACAGTACTTCCAAGTAAGTGTTACTGTTTTAATTCTCGTGTGTTTGGTTTCAGTCCTTAACTTTTTCCCTCTCTGCGACATTTCTTTTTAATTTCACACATTTTTCAGACAAGCTGGAAACCTGAAGATTAATTTGAGATGCAGCTAAACACTGTGTGTCAAGTTGTTTGAGTCAAAAATCACAAATCACAAAATAATTAATTTAAATAAATTGTAAAAGTGTATAAGGGCTAATAACATTATGATGGAAGTATATGATGGTCATCCCCATGCTCTATTATGTCTCATAAATGGTTGCAGAAATTTTTGGGTTGATAACATTTGTTCCACAGATTTGGTGCTGAATTTAACAATTTTTACCACTGGAGAATTGATAAAAATGATTAATAATCCCTCCAAAATACCACATTAAGACACCAAGACCTTGAGGAACACCATAGAAAAAGCCATGCTGTGATTTAGGATCAACAACTTTTGACATTTGGAGATTTCTGCAAGAATTGCATTTTTCAACGATTGGATGGCGAACACTTCTGTTGTGTAAACTGCTCAGAAACCCCCTTATTGTCAATCTAGCTAGGAAAGCCATCCATCCTCTGAATGCTCTAGGTCTCTAGTTTGATCCATCCATCCTCTGAATGCTCTAGGTCTCTAGTTTGATCCATCCATCCTCTGAATGCTCTAGGTCTCTAGTTTGATCCATCCATCCTCTGAATGCTCTAGGTCTCTAGTTTGATCCATCCATCCTCTGAATGCTCTAGGTCTCTAGTCTGATCCATCCATCCTCTGAATGCTCTAGGTCTTTAGTTTGTGGCTGTAAAGTTTCATGAGGCTGTGATTATATTATTTTATACAGTGAGGTCCAGTTTCAAAAAATGTTCTCACTACAATGAAATTGATACTAGGGTCCATGTTTCCACAGACCCAAATGGCATATTCAAACTCAATTTTACTCCCTTACTACACAATATCAAAGAAGATCTGGATAGATGGAATAAACTCCCACTTTCAGTAATTGGCCGCATCTCCACTGTTAAAATGAATGTTCTCCCAAAAATAAATTATCCATGACCCCTGTTAACCCACCCTCTGGTTCTCCTCTCTAAACTCAGCAGTTAACACATTTTACTGGAAAGGAAAAAGACCTAGGATCAAATTAACCACACTCCAAAAACCCAAACTGTACGGCGGACTAGATGCACCAAATTATTTCCACTACTTCCTCTCCCACCAGCTTCAGTATATCCGACACTGGACAAACAAATCAAATTCTGCCTGGCTCAATACTGAAAAGACCATTTGTAAGGATCTCCCCATTTAGCATATTGCTTTCATAGAAAACCCTCACCTGCTTCAAATCTTGCACCATAAATACCACTCTGACCGCCTGGTGGAAAGCTAACGACATACTCAACCTCAAACTATCTCCTTCAACTCTCACCCCTTTCTGGCATAACCACATGTTTAAAATCAATAAAGAACCCATCAACTTTCCTGTATGGAAGCAGAGAGGAGTAACCAGCCTGGGTCACCTTTTCAGTGGTGGCTCTCTCATGACCTTTGACGTTCTTAAACAAACATACAACCTACCCCACCAATGTCACTACCAGTACATACAGTTGAAAGAGACCATAAAAAAGAAAATTGATATTCATAACTTCCACAACCTCACCCCTCTGCTATTACTAAAACTAAAGTCATTTCAACCCAAAAAATTGCTATAACAGATATATAAACTCTTTTCACACCATGACAACACAGTTTCAATACCAACCGACAAATGACCTGAATAGGCATCAATCAGATATTAATTGGAAAACCAAAAGCATGGCTTACATAATGAACATAAACACTTCTTCATTGTCGAATCTTAATTGACAGAATAAGTCTTCTACAATGATTAGTGTAAACAAAAAAATTCAGCTTTGTTATTTTCATATAAATATGATGTAATTATGGACTAAGGCCATCAACATAAATTGAAGAATAAGCTCAACCAGAACGATACAAAAAAAAGAACAGTATAACATATGTCTCAATTCCCTGATTATCAGCTCTTAATTGAAAGATTAGTTTTTCCACTCAAAAAGTGCAGTACTTGGAGGAACACGGTTGGATTTCTGTGCCACTGTGTTATTTAAAAATGAATTCATAACTATAAAACACATTACAGGGATTCCTAGTCGTGTCGTTTTGGGAATTACTGTGTTGCTTAAGTGTATATTGCGGCTCAAGTAACATTACGTTAATCATATGCTGAAATCCAGCGTCCTCCACGACTGCATAAGGCTGCATATCTTTCACTATCAACCTCCCCGATGCTGTAGTTATGTTTTTTGCCCTGTCGGAGTCTGCATGTAGATGCTGTTTAAATGCTGCGGGGAGAAGGAGTTGCTCTTTCCTACCCGACTCTCTCCTCCTTGCGCTATCAATGGCCACAGAAACCACACGTGTTGCACAGTGCTCACACACAGTCGCTGTTTTATCCACCACTTTTTTCCGTCATTTTCATGGTAACACTAAACCCGTAATGCTCCCATACAGCAGAACCAAACGATGCTGGTGGATCCTCTAACTGGACTTTATCGTGTCCACTTGCCATTTCCTTATCTGACTGACAGCAGCACTCGCCCCTTCATCCGTGAAGGAGGCTAGGTCACGCTTCATCAATGCGTCATATCTTTGGGGTACAACACGTACGCAGTAAAATCTGGTCTGCACTCGCCGAAATTGAGCCAATAGCAACGCACAACCACAGCATCAGTTACACTGCGCATGTGTTAAACCCCGTACCTCAAGACCCATGTCCTCCCGTGTCCTAACCTCCTTCCAAAGGCCTTGATTTCTTGTGTGACAATAAAAGGGAGCCAAACTCTACATGAAAAAATACACAATCGGCCTCATAACTTATTTTAAATGAACCGAAAAATTCACACAGGACCCGAACCGTGACAAGTGAACCGTGAGAGAACCGTGACCGTCACTAGCGAACCGTGACTAGTGAACCTTGACTAGTGAACCGTGAGAGAACCGTGACTAGCGAACCGAACGGTTCGGATTTTTTACCTGAACCTTTCCATCCCTAGTACACACACTGCACTGCCACGTTCACAACTATAATGTTACTACTGTCTCACTCTGTCTCTGTCTCTGTCTCTGTCTGTCTCTCTCTGTCTCTCTGTCGCTCTCTCTCTCTCTGTCACTCTGTCTCTCTCTCTCTCTGTCTCTCTCTCTGTCTCTGTCTCTCTCTCTCTCTCGCTCTCTCTCTGTCTCTCTGTGTCTCTCTCTGTCTGTCTCTGTCTCTCTCTGTCTCTCTTTGTCTCTCTCTCTTTCATTCTGTCTCTCTCTCTCTGTCTCTCTGTCTCTGTCTCTCTGTCTCTCTGTCTACACACACATTCTACACACTTATTCCTCCTTAAAAGAGTTTGCTACGTGTCTAACACATTTTAGTTTAAAAACTATCATACAATACATAATTCCCTGATGCTTAGGCCTGGCTGGGAGTCAATTTAGGGCTGGTGGGCCACGAGGCTTGCAATACACTGGTGAAAACCCTGCCCTGTGTTTGTGTGGAGGATTCTCTGTCAGGTTTTTAAAAGTTTCTTATGTGTCTCTGCAGTGAGGGTCAATTTGGAGACTCGTCAGCTGACTACAGAACGGTACGTGTCTGAGCCTCTTCTCTCAGAAAAGCTCACACATTCCTGAAAACCACACCTGAGGGCTGAAAGTGAATTAAAGCTGAGATCTAGATAAACCAGGACAGGAATGATACCCAACAAGCTGTAGAGAGAAATGAACAGAAACCCCCAGAAGCCTGTACTGTAGCATCAACCAAGCTATTTCCACCTGTACTGCACATAAAATGCTTTTATCTTCAGGTTGTTGGTAGTCTGAAGGTCTATGGGTGTGTGTGTGTGTGTGTGTGTTTCCCTCTAGCTGTACTATCAGGTACTGCAGGAGAACCTGGATCTGAAGGAAAAGCTGCAAGAGAAGGAGCTGCTGCTCAGCCAAAACAAAGTGGAGCTGGAGAGACTCCAACAGGTTCGGCAGGTTTGCTGTTACATCTGACCTTTAAGAGTGTGTGTGTGTGTGTGTGTGGAGGGGTGTTAGTGACATGCTATGTGCCATAACAAGGAGAGTGTGTGAACGTGGACGGCAGCACAAACCATCCTTTAGTATTAGTTATGATTCAGTATCCATTTTAGTTGTCCTAGACTGCAGCAAGTGAAGTGTGTAGTTGTACGTCACCTGTATGAATAGTGTTTGTCTCTGTGGCAGAGTCAAGAGAGCGGCACAGACAGACCGGCCCTCCTGGAACTGGAGAGATTCGTAAGTCTGCTTTTTTACTACATCTGTTCTTCCAGGAACAAACCTCCTGTACCTTGTACATAAATACTAATATATATTAGGTCTGTCAATCGATTTAAATATTTGATCACGCAAGTTAATCGCACATTTTTTATCTGGTCAAAATGAACCTTGAAGGGAGATTTGTCAAGTATTTAATACTCTTGTCAACATGGGGGTTGACAAATATGCTGCTTTATGCAAATGTATGTATATATTTATTATTGGAAATCAATTAACAAAACAATGACGGATATTGTCCAGAAACCCTCACAGGTACTACATTTAGCATAAAACAAATCATAAGATGGCAAACTGCAGCCCAACAACAGCTGTCAGTGTGTCAGTGTGCTGACTTGACTATTTCTTGCCCCAAACTGCATGTGATTATCATAACGTGGTTATGTCTGTGAAGGGGAGACTCGTGGGTACCCATAGAACCCATTTACAATCACATATCTGGAGGTCAGAGGTCAAGGGAACCCTAGTATGACATTTTTACATTAGTAAAAAATGTGTCCCAATGGATGTCTTAGATTTTCTAGTTTCATATAAAATGATGCCAGTATCTTCACTCTAGCTTTAAAACTGAAAATCACAAGTTGTGTTAATGCGTTAAAGAAATTAGTGACGTTAAAGCGAATTTGCATTAACGCGTTATCGCATTAACTTTGACAGCCCTAATATATATACTGTATATACAGTACATTTCTGTATCACAATAAAGAGAAAAGCATAAAGGTAGTAAAAGTTAGTTTTAGAAATCAAATGGAGCTTTAATTTCCTGTTCTTCAGTTGAACTGTGAAGCTGTGGTGGTTGATGTGTTCTCTGCATTTACTGTATACTTGGCTTTGTAAGGTGTGACAAAATATAAGACCAGAGAATGACTGTATGTTAACAGCTCTACCAGTTCAGCAGAGCATGAAGCCAGAAACAATAGAAGGACTTGCTCACTGTTATATGAATATCAGCAGGTGAGATGTCTGCTCTGGCAGCCTCGGTCAGTTAGTGATGTTCAAACTGTTGTTCACAGGAGAAGTTGACCCTCCAGAGGAAAGCAGTGGAGCTGGAGGATGAGCTGAAGGTACAGATGTCCACTTCCAACACTGATTGCTTACTGTACTGAATTAGTGTTAGTGTAATCATTTGACTGTCTATTCTCAAATAATTACAGCAAGTATAACAGTTGCATGAGCAATGATGCTTTCAGATGGAAACCTCAGAGTGAATGTCCAAAAAGAAAAGTTTTGAGAAATTGAGTTTATTGGATTAATTATATGTGTTACACAGGTAAGCATCATCAAAAGCATCACATATGCCAACTACATCAAGAAATTTGGTCCATTACAGGGCATTCATTTCTTTGCTCAGCACTGACATGTCCTCAGCGCCCAGTCACTCCCTCTCAGCTCCTCCATCTTTGAGGAGTTGTAAAATTGAGTGGTAATGATGGTCATTCCCATGCTCACTTATGTCTCATAAATGGTTGCAGAAATGTTTGGGTTGATACCATTTGTTCCACAGATTTGGTGCTGAATTTAACAATTTTTACCACTGGAGAATTGATAAAAATGATCAATAATCCCTCCAAAATACCACATTAAGACACCAAGACCTTGAGGAACACCATTGAAAAAGCCATGCTGTGATTTAGGATCAACAACTTTTGACATTTGGAGATTTCTGCAAGAATTGCATTTTTTGGCGATAGGGTGGCGAGCACTTCTGTTCTGGAAACTACTCAGAAACCCCCTTATTGTCAATCTAGCTAGTAAAGCCATCCATCCTCTGAATGCTCTAGGTCTCTAGTCTGATCCATCCATCCTCTGAATGCTCTAGGTCTCTAGTTTGATCCATCCATCCTCTGAATGCTCTAGGTCTCTAGTCTGATCCATCCATCCTCTGAATGCTCTAGGTCTCTAGTTTGTGGTTGTAAAGTTTTATGAGGCTGTGATTATCCTAGAGGTCACCACAGATCATTTATACAGTGAGGTCAAGTTTAAAAAAATGGTCTCACTACAAAGAAATGTCTCCTATGGGGACTAACATCATCACACATGAATACAGTGATGGGAATAAATTAAATAAATAGGGTACTATTTATGTAATTCCAACTGTTTAGGGACCCCAGTATGCAGAAATATGCAAATACACCATTTTAGAATAGGAGAAAATAACACATTCATACTGCATTTAAAAAACTGCATGTGATTATCATAAAGTGGGCATGCATGTAAAGGGGAGACTCGTGGGTACCCATAGAACCCATTTACATTCACGTATCTGGAGGTCAGAGGTCAAGGGACCCCTTTGAAAATGGCCATGCCAGTTTTTCCTCACCAACTTTTAGCCTAAGTTTAGAGCGTTATTTAACCTCCTTCCCAACAAGCTAGCCTGGCATGGTACCAATGGATTGGAAGACAGTAAAGTCGGTTTGGATCGCCCGCAATCCTGAGGGTTAATGTAGCTTGAGGGGATGTTGCTCTGGCATTAGCTTAGTGGTTTAAAATAGAAAGAGAGAGTTGGGGTGTTTCTCAGTGGGGTTGTATGGGGTACTTATCTATAGTCAGTGTTTTACCTACAGTAGATGACGGTCGGCACGCCCCCTGTTTGGAGAAACAGATACCTAAAAGAAAGGCCCGCCAAAACGGTGGCTAACGCAAAAACACAAATGGCCCTCTCTCGAGCCAGTTGTTGTAAGAGTAGAGTGCTTAGAGTGTGTGCTTGCGTGCGTGCGTGCGTGTACGTATATGTACGTGGAGAGTGAGTGGAGAAGCAAGCGAGAGAGAGTGGTGGCGACGGGAGTGAGTAACGTCATCGACTTCGGCCCCAGCAGGAAAAGTTACCAGAATTTGGTTTGTCCGTTCTGGGCTACTGTAGAAACATGGCGGACTCTGTGAAGAGGACCTGCTCCCTATGTAGATATAAACGGCTCATTCTAAGGTAACAAAAACACAATGATTCTTATTATCAGGTGATTATACATTAAAGAAAACATGCTTATTAATATTATATTCCATTTCTGCCGATAGATGGCTAGATGTTTTTCTTTTAATATCTTTATTGACAGACAGTGGATAGAGTCTTGGAAAAGGGGGGGGAGAGAGCCACAGGCCGGAATGGAACCCGGGCAGCGCGGTTAGGACTCAGCCTTGTTAAATGGGCGCCCGCTCTACCAACTGAGCTATTGGTGCACCCAGATGGCTAAATGTTACATACTGGTCCTTTAACTGGGGTTCACACTATTCAGCTTTCTACAGCTCATTTTATTCATTTCTAAAAATCTTTCACCATGTATGATTCCACAAAGGCAACATTATCACATGTTTGAAACTAATGTAATATTGTGTGATTGCATTTAAAAGGTGTCACATTTGCTTATCTGACAAAACTGAAGAGGTCAGTCATAGCAACCATGTGTTTATTATTGCACCACCACAAGTCCATTATTGCACCACCACAAGTCCAGTGGTTACTGTTATAATTGAGGGAGTGTTTAAGCTAAAAACACCAATGTTTCATCATGTTTCTGTAGGTTCTGGGGGATCTCAGAACAGACAACCAGAGGCTCAAGGATGAGAACGCCGCCCTCATTCGAGTCATCAGCAAACTCTCAAGATGAACCTTAAAAAAAAAACTTATTTGGAGATAAAAAGTATTACAGGATTCTTCTTCTGCCCAACTCAGAAGACACAAACCGGGAAGGTAGACGGCAGCATCGAACACCTGCACAGCACATTCAGCAGTAACTGGAACAGCATATAGATTTCAGGGTTATTAGCCTGTGTTTGGGCCTTTATGTTTTGGCAGATCTACTGTATAACAAGCTGAACTGCACCTCCTGTGGACTGACAGGACGTTCCTGTTCACATCCACTTTTATATTAAGACTTTATTGTTGTATTTTTTATAACTGGAATATTTTAATGTGCTTTGCTCCTCTGATACTTTGTATAAAAATCTGTATAAAGAGACTTAAAGCCATGCACAGTGCTAGATAGCCTTCTTGACCTCTGAAGAGGTGGAGAAAAAAATTGCCAGTCAGGTGTAGGGGGTGGTTACTAGAAAAAGACAAAAAAAAGACTTACTGTAAATGTGCCAAAAAGCAGCCCGTTGCATGTCCTTTGGGTCAAAACTCCCAAGTGGTCAGTGTTGTTTCTCAGGATGAGTCTTGGGTCAATGCTTTCTGTTTTGGCTGACTGCTGTAAAGGTGGACCAAATTTGCATGCTCAATTTCCCTGCTCCTCTGAATGTATATTTAATATGTATATTTATGTACAGGGGCCATCTGTCCTGACAGTGATGTAAAGGTGTTGTCACGGTATCTGTTGTACAAATGACGGAGAGTTTTGGGTGCTAATCATGGAAGTCAGGTGCAGCTCAAGTTCAGAGGGATTTTTACAGAAAATGTTTGTTACAAATGTCAGATCTTTCAAGAGCTTTAGGAGAACGCATGCTCTGTCATTACTACTGTAAGTCAGTAGTTATTTTGCTTTACCATTTTGACTGGACGCTTCTGAAAGCAACAAACCTGAAGCTCTAAGTATTCACTCTGTGACGGACGGTTGTTGGTATTCAACAGAAAGGCCAGATTGGTCAACATTTGAATGTTTACTCCAATTTTAAAGAAAAAACTTGCATGTCAAATTGTATTTTGATGCTGTGCCTTTCGATATACATTTCTAAGTAATATTTCTATTTTGCTTTGGCAAACATACACTGTTAAGTATAAAATACATTATGGGCATAAATTATTACGGTTCTGTTGTTAATGGCTTTTTTTTGTTTTTTTTTCATTATCTATTCATCAGATTCCCCCAGTTTAGTGAAAAAAGTCATAATATAAATAAAAAAGTCATAGTATTGTATGTCGAAAAATTGAATGAAAAAAAGTCATAGTATTGTCTTGAAAAATTGAATGAAAAACATAGTACAGCATGTCGAAAAATTTCCTGAAGAAAAGTCTTAGTATAGTATGTTGAAAAATGTCATGAAAAAAAGTAATAGAACATCGTTTCGAAAAATTTAATGAAAATAAGTCATAATATTGTATGTCGAAAAATGTTATGAAAATAAGTCATAATATATGTTGAAAAGTATCATGAAAAAAAGTTATATTATATGTCAAAAGTCATACTATAGTATGTCGAAGAATTTTATGATAAAAGTCATAGTATAGCATGTCGAAATACTTCACAAAAAAGTCATAGTATTGTATGTCGAAAAATTTCATGACAAAAAGTCATAGTAAATTATGTCGCAAAAATTGTGAAAAAAATCAAACCATAGTATAGTATCTCGAAGAATTTAAAGACAAGTCATAGAATAGCATGTCGAAAAATTTCCTGAAAAAAAAAAAGTCAGTATAGTGTGTTGAAAAAGTTTATGAAAAAAAGTCATATTATAGTATGACAATGAAATTTATGAAAAAAAGTCATAATATAGCAAGTCAAAAAATTTCCTGAAAATAGTCATAGTATAGTGTGTTAAAAGATTTATGAAAAATAGTCATTAGTATGTCAAACAAATTCATGAAAAAAAGTCATAATAAATTATGTCGAAATATTTAGTGAAAAAAGCTATACTATAGCATGTCGAAAAATTTCCTGTGAAAAAAGCCATAGTATAGTATGTTGAAAAATTTCATGAAAAAAAGTCAATAAATTATGTAAATTCAGTGAAAAAAGTCATACTATAAATAAAAAAGTGATAGTATTGTATGTTGAAAAATTTCATGACAAAAAGTCATATTATATCATGTCGCAAAAATTCATTAAAAAGTCATAGTATTGTCTTGAAAAATTGAATGAAAAAAATCATAGTATAGCATGTCGAAAGAAAAGTCTTAGTATAGTATGTCAATTTCATGAAAAAAAGTCATAGAATATTGTGTCAAAAAATGTAATGTAATGAGTCATACTGTATGTCCGAAAAATTGTATGAAAAAAGTAACTATATTATGTCCAAAGATTTCATGAAAAATAGTCATAGTGTATCATGTCGAAAAATTTCCTGAAAAAAAGTCATATTATAGTGTGTCGAAAAATTTAGTGAAGGAAGTCATAGTATAGCATGTCGAAAATAATGATGAAAAAAGTCATAGTATTGTCTGTCGAAAAATGTAATGAAAAAAACTCATAGTATTGTATGTCGAAAAATTTAATGAAAATCATATAATATGCCGAAAATTATCATGAAAAAAAAGTCATACTATAGTATGTCAAAATCTCATGAAAAATAGTCATAGTATAGTATGTCGAAAAATTTCTTCAAAAAAAGTCGTAGTGTTGTATGTCGAAACATTTCATGAAAAAAGTCATAGTATAGTGTGTCGAAAAAAGTTTATGAAAAAAAAGTCACAGTATTGTATGTTGAAAAATTGAATGAAAAAAAGTCATATTATAGCATGTAGAAAATTCATGAAAAAAGTCAGTATTGTCTTGAAAAATTTAATGAAAAAAAATCATAGTATAGCATGTCGAAAAATTCATGAAGAAAAGTCTTAGTATAGTATGTCGAAAAATTTCCCGAAAAAAAGTCAGAATATCGTGTCGAAAAATGAAATGAGAATAAGTCATAATATTGTATGTCGAAAAATGAAATGAAAAAAAGTCATACTATAGTATGTCGAAAAATTTCATGGAAAT
>CAKAKR010037770.1:0-13679 GCA_916700685.1 Adelosebastes latens
CTAGACGACTGGGTCAGAGCATCTCCAGAACTGCAGCTCTTGTGGGATGTTCCCGGTCTGCAGTGGTCAGGACCTACCAAAAGTGCTCCAAGGAAGGAGAACCGGTGAACCGGCGACAGGGTCAGACCCGAGGCTCATTGATGCACGTGGGGAGCGAAGGCTGGCCCGTGTTGTCCAATCTAATAGAAGAGCTACTGGAGCTCAAACTGCTGAAAAAGTTAATGCTGGTTCTGATAGAAAGGTGTCAGAACACACAGTGAGGAGCAGTTTGTTGTGTATGGGGCTGTGTAGCCGCAGACCGGTCAGGGTGCCCGTGCTGACCCGTATCCACCGCCAAAAGTGCCTACAACACGTGAGCATCAGAACTGGACCACGGAGCAATGAAGAAGGTGGCCCGGTCTGATGAATCACGTTTTCTTTTACATCATGTGGATGGCAACAAGTTGGAGGTGTTGACTCAGCCTCCAAATTCTCCAGATCTCGATCCGATGGAGCATCTGTGGGATGTGCTGGACGAACAAGTCCGATCCACGGAGGCCCCACCTCGCAACTTCCAGGACTTAAAGGATCTGCTACTGACGACTTGGTGCCAGATACCACAGCAGACCTTCAGAGGTCTAGTGGAGTCCACGCCTCCACGGGTCAGGGTTGTTTAGGCGGCAAAAGGGGGACCTACTCAATATTAGGCAGGTGGTCATAATGTTATGGCTGATTGGTGTATATCCTGACAGTAGTGCATGAGACAGGTTATACGAAAAAAATCATGTGCCTCTGTGTCATCCGGTGTCCTTTGGTGCTCCGAATGGCATCTGCCGGCATCAATCAGAGCCGAGCTGGAGCCTTGCCGTCTCTGAGCAGCTGTCAATCACTCGCAAACTCCGACCAAACGGTCAAACTAGGCAGCACTGATCAAATATGAATCAATATTCTGTAACTGTGATGACTATTTCTCTCCTCAGATGTTCTCAGAATCATCTTGTAGTGTACTGTTTAGCTGTAAAATGAGAAAGCTTGTGATCCGGCAGCCATGTTGAGATCAGTTGAGGAAATACCAAGCACTGCCCACCAGCTGGAGCACAGCCAATAGGAACGCTCTCTCTCTGAAATGACCTGTGATTGGTCAAAGTCTCCCGTCACGGGCTAGATGTTCTAAAGCCTGAAAACAGAGCCATGAGGAGGAGCAGAAGTCTAGTTTTCTCTCAGAACACTTGAATTACAATATGCTGAAAGGTTATTATGGACTTTTTGCCCAAAGATGCCAAAAACGTTCTGCCTAATGCAGGGTTCAGTGTCGATACGTTATAAATTCTTTAATTTACATACTTCTACATAATTCTTACATTTACATACTGTGACTTTCCCTGTTTATTTTCAAAGTATACATTGCAATGAAATTCTTTTTTCAAGGTCAACTTCTTGGTTCTCAACCTGGAAGATAATATCAGAAGGTCGCCAGATGGCTGTGGGGAAAAAAATTAAATAACATATTTTAGACTGGGGAATGTTTTTTACATTACATCATCTGTACGTTACACCAGTGATATCATTTTCCTCAGAATAGATTTTATTGAGTGTTTGTGAGAGTTAAGTTTGCGTGCACATGAGTTTCTAATGGGGGAACACGTATATTTACAGTAGTTCCACACAAAAATGTTAGAAGTTTTCATGTAAAATGGTATATACGCATTTGTGGATCCATTTGTACATGTGGAATAACATTTGCACATTTTTGCATCTCTTCCTGTCAGTCTATGTGATATTTGTAACTTCCCTCCTGTTTGTTTACATAATTTCAGGTCAGGGGGGGAGAAAAAGTCACGGAATGCATCAAAAATCCACAGTGCCTGGAGCCCATTGGACAACGCCTAGGTGCTAAGCTGTTCAAACTAAACAAAACTCGCAAATACCCACCTAATTATACTGGGAGTCGCGAGAACCTCTGTCGTAAAGCACTTTCTATGTATCTGTGAAAGGTCACAGGGCCTTGGGTGCTGTACTCTTTTTGGTATTGTTGCCTTTATTGGACAGTTGACAGTGTAGAGGACAACAGGAGACCAGGGGAGAGCCCGGGGTATCACATGCAACAAAGGACCACAGCCAGAGTCAAACTGGAGACACTGCGAGAATGTGGTATGCACCTTAACCATTTTGCTAGTGGGGTGCCCCAGGGCATAAGGGGGTAAAAGGTGGAGAGCTCTCTGGGGCCCAGCCACTAGGGGGGGGCATAGAGGCCAGCAATAATCATGTTCATCCTAAAGCAATGATAACCACATTTTATTTTAACTAAAATATTCACCATTACTTATTAAAACAGCAAAAAAACATTGTTGTTATTGTTGCTTTCGTAAAATGTAGCCTGTTTCATAAGGAAACCCCCCTCTCTTGAAAATAATCACATTTTTTTGTGGGCAACCACATAACTTAAGAAATTAATCTAAACTTGCTAGGGGTGTAACGATTCATCTACTACATTGATGTATCGATTTATATTCCTACGATACAACTACATCGATAGGTACTCGGCAAGTTGTCCTTCACGGGAGACGTATATCGATATAAAATCGATTTGAAACGCAAAAATCGATTGTATGGATATTAAGGATTTGCACCTTGTATTTAAGGATGACAAACGTTATATGAAAGTGTTTTTAAGCACTTGTATTAGTAAAGAAATGTTAAACGTAACTCCGGTTCTCCAGACATGCGCCAGCTCTGTCCTCTGCAGCGCGAGCACGCATCCATGGTGTGCACGCAGACGTACGGAGCACTGGACTCCTCCTCTCTCACCTGGTAACGGCTGGAGGGAGATGAGCAGCGGTCTGCAGGAGCGGCTTCACCCACAGGAGCTTTCCCCGTGCGCTGTCGGTTTTTCATTCAGAGAAAATGACTTTCCTTTTCCCCCGTCATGATATCTACTGTATGTGAACGCAGCATCAGCCTCACGTATCCAGCCGGAGTGCAGACGGTCCGCGAGGCAAATTATCATGACGGGAGTAAAACAAAAAACAAAACAGAAATTCAACTAACGTCAGTCTAACGTAGTTTTAAAATGTTTTTCCAGATGTTTTCATTTATAAAAAGACCCTAAATGAACCCTGTAGGTGGACTACTGGATTACTATCAGAAGATTATTTAAACAGTGTTTGTATAGGAATGATTCTGTCCCAAGCTGTCTGATCACTATCAGCTGTTTGATCACTATCAGTGGGTGAGCACTATCAGCTGTTTGATCACTATCAGCTGTTTGATCACTATCAGCTGTTTGATCACTATCAGCTGGTTGATCACTATCAGCTGTTTGATCACTATCAGCTGTTTGATCACTATCAGCTGTTTGATCACTATCAGCGGTTGATCTCTGTATTATTGATCTACTGTTTATATTGAAAATGAGGACAGAAGCAGCAGGTTAAACCACTGATCATTTAACTTAAATAGAAGTTGGTTTCTTATATTTTGTGTTAAATATTACACTGCCTTGTATCTTGAGATCTGAATCAGCAGGTCCTGCAGTTGCACTTTTTATTATTTTCAAATAAAAGCTGTATGTATTTGCCATTAATCGTTGTTTACTTGTTTATAACCATAATTAATTTATCCCTGATTTCCTTACAAGAAAAACTTTGAGGAATCCTGACCTGTACTGTCCAGTATCCAGTTATTTATTTCACAGTCACACAGACTGAATTTTTGGAAAAAAAAGTTACTGTATCGATTTCAAATCATTGAATCGTATCGAATCGTATCACTCTAGATGAGCCAAATATCGTCCTGAATCGTATCGGAACCATGGAAATCGTATCGTTGTAAAAACGTATCGTTACACCCCTAAAACTTGCTATTGGCTAATGTTGGAATGAATTTCTTTATGCTTAAGTGAGTCTCTCTCAGTTTCCATGTATGTGTTGTAGGAGTAGGAGATGTAGGAGAGAGAGAGAGCTTGCCCATGCGTTGATATGAGTGAAGCAGTTCTGAGGAGGGCCCATTCACTGGACCTGTTCAGGGGCCCGGCTATTTCTGTGGCTGTTTCTTTGTATTTTGAAACATTACAGGGTCGGCTCTAGCCCTTTTGGTGCCCTTGGCGAAATTTGGATTTGGAGCCCCTCCCCAAAATAGCCCCGTAAACCGCAACACACATCATGTTGTGATTCTGTTGTTTTGATTTTTGTTGTTGGCCTGCTCTCTCTGTTCCCTTCCCCTCTGTATTTTTCGCCTGGCAGGGCATGTGTGTGGCAGGGGGTGTGGCTGGCACACCGGTTCTCACTCAACATCATCAACCTCACCATAAAAGCCTGGGTTGCATTCGAAAAGCTGCTGTGGTGAAACTACAATGTTCTGAAGATGGACTACAAAAGGCGGCGGCGGCGCCATCACCCCCCGTGCGTTTTAAATAGGTCTTTCAGTGACAGGCTCCTTCACCCGCGGTGTGTGAAAGAGAGATACCACAGGTCCTCCTGCTGCTGGAACACTTTACATCAACAGATAATAAAGGATTATCTGACCTAACGTGGACAGCCGGTGAAAAATATCACTTCATTAACAAGGTTGGAATTGAAATAAACAAGGAATATATGATAAATATTGAATTAATTGTTCGAGTTATGGAGGAGGTGTAGGATCATAAACTTCTTCCAACTTCTTTTCTGACATGTAATATTTATTTATGTTGATTATTTGTTAATTGATTGTTTACTGTTCATTTTATTAGTTATTCTTGTTTTGTTTTTTACTGAGGTATTTGTTACATGTTCGAAATAAATAATTAATTAAAAATAAAGTGAAACGAAATGGTTGTCACTGTCCACTCATATTAAACATGAATCCCAATTAGTGTATGAGCGTATGAAAATAATATGCAAGATAAGCATTTCGTTTGTTATCAGGAACGGCCAAATGGTGCGTCGCTTTAAATGGTGCGTCGCTTTAAATGCTGCGGCCGCAAGGAATTGTGGGACGTTATTCTCTCTTTTCCTTTGGTCCAGTGTATCCTATGCTAAAGGAGATAATTAAGGAAGCATTGAAGCTCCTTTCCTTAACATTTGGTGAGTTGGAACAGCTCTTATCATGGCTGCTACTGAGGTACTTCTGGGTCATTTCACTCCGTTAGGAACCTTCCTAAGCAAAAAGGACTATTCGAACGCAACCCTGGTCTCCACTCCACTACCGCGCCAGATAATTCTGTCACATGCGGTAGAGCATCACGTTGCTTCTGTGTAGATTTTAGAATTTGAGATTTTTCTAGTGTTCACTTTTTGCTCAGTACTTACCAGTGTTCTTTTTGTCTCCTGTCAGATCTTCCGGTCTGCCTCGCTGCTGCTGATTCCACGTCGTCAGTGACTGAGTTTCCATGTGCTTAGTCCTCGTGGTCCAATTCCTCCGAGCCACGAGCCGACCAGCTCCCTGCCCTCCTGCTTCCGTTTTTGCTTCGTTGTTTATAATAAACTCTGTTACTTTTTTACTTACCTGTGCCAGTCTCTGCTTTGGGGTCTAGCTCAAAAAACTAAACCTATCACATCAGACATCACAATGGTTTTAAGACAAAAATTCAGATTTTTATTTTCATAAATAACTGTATTTATTATAATATAAATAAACAATCGGTCCCTGATTATGTTGGCCTGAAAGTGATTAGTCAGTTTCACTACAATTTACACTTTTATTAACAAATTAGTGCGGCCGGGCAGATGAAAAAGTGTGAGAAAGTGAGTTACAGGGGTGAAAAAGGTATTTCTTTTTTTCTTTCTTTCTTTCTTTCTTTCAATGCAGAAAATGAAGACCGGCACCCACCAGCATTTTTTATTTTATTTATTTATTTTTAGAGGTTGACCAGCGCCAGCCCAGAAGGTGGTGCCCTAGGCGACCGCCTGTATGGCCTATGCCTTAAGCCGGCCCTGAAATATTATAACATATCTAAAGAGATAATTATCAAAGTCAAATATCAAGATCCAAGCGCAACAATCAAGGATTTCATGTACATCTTGTATCAGGCCTTCAGACTGACTTTTCTTAAAACAATCCTCTCTGTGCATGAACAGACAACTGGAGTACCGTATGCACACTGACCTGGATTCCTTTATCCAGAACATTTTGTACATCTTCCTTATCATATTCAAGCTTCTGGACTGGCATTGTTCCACTTTAAAGGAAGCATTTTTTGTTTAAAGCTAGGGTTGGTAATCTTATTTCTTACTACAATCTTACTTATTACCTCCCTCCAAAGCCATTCCCCAAAATGATCATTCTGAACGTAAACAACGAACATGGCTACTGTTAGTACTCACAGCTGTCACGGGCACAGTGCACACAGGTAGACAGGCAAGTAGTCTGTACAATCATTTCTTTCGGGCCAAATGAAATGATTGGACAGGTTTATTACAGTCCTGTGACAGCCAGATACCGAATCTTTTTCTTTTTTTGTCGGAGCATTTGATTTATTGATTGCTGTTGGGATGTAAAGAATTTCAACAAATATGACAAAAAATGTATTTGAACATTATGAACTCTAGCTTTAAAGTTTGCAGTATATAGCCAATGTCTCCACAAGTCTTGGTAAAAACATCTATTCCATGGCCTACAATATACTGCACAGCATGTTCCATGTGTAAATGTCAACAGGTGGGTGCCATCTTTCATTGACCCTGGCCTTTTCATTTCACTTTTCTTCTATATATATTTTGCTGAGGTGAAAATGTGTTGGTGTTGGTATTATTGGTCTGCCACCTGCACTCTGGCTATTAAATAGCCACAGCTCTCACATCTACTAATGACACATAAACAAAATTAGAAGGTAAATAAACTGGGAAGAAAAAGTTTGGAAACTTGTGTTTGGTGGATTATTTCTCTGTTGTTACAATGCTAATGGTCATTGTATTTTACATCATTGGAAAGCCAGTTTATTCACCTTCACAATGATGTCCAACTTGTAAGGATCATGCATTTATGCAATGAGCAGCACAGCTGATTATGTGGGTAGCGCCCAAGAAAAATGTTCCAAAATGCTCTGCCAATGGTAAACAGTGTATTCTCATAAGGCTACCAGGAAGCCTGCAATGACTGCCCTTCACCGTCAGGCCCATTTGCGCTGGTGTCGACAACACAGACAATGGAACCTGAACATGTGGGGGAATGTCATGTTCAGTGATGAGTCCAGGTTCTGTCTGCGAAAGTTGGATGGCAGGGTCAAAATATGGAGACGACGCGGAGAGCGCTATGCTGATTGTTGCACCGATGGAGTAACAGCTTTTGGTGGGGGCAGTGTCATGGTGTGGGGCGGCATCTCTCTCACTGGCAAAACAAGGCTCGTCATCATTGAAGGCCATGTCAATGCAGTGAGATATCGGGATGAGATTCTCCAGCCAGTGGCGATCCCATATCTCCACAATCTGGGACCTAACTTCATCCTCCAAGATGACAACGCTCACCCCCACAGAGCCAGGGTTATCACAGACTACCTCCACAATGTGGGAGTAGAGAGAATGGAACGGCCTGCCAAGAGTCCAGACCTCAACCCAATTCAACACTTGTGGGATCTGCTTGGGCGTGCTGTACGTGTTAGAGTGACCAACACAACCACGCTGGCTGACCTGCAACGAATCCTGGTTGAGGAATGGAACGCCATCCCACAGCAACGTGTGACCAGGTTGGTGACCAGCATGAGGAGGAGGTGCCAGGCTGTTGTGGCTGCGTATGGATCTTCCACCGCTACTGAGGCTCCTGACGGTGTATTAAATGAATCAATATGTCTTGTTTTTTTCCTTGTTACTGACAGAGAGTTCAATCATCCAATCCACCAAACAACTCAAAACAAGAGTCAATACCAACAGGAGAACACACTGTTTACCATTGGCAGAGCATTTCGGAACATTTTCTTGGGCCCTACCCACATAATCAGCTGTGCTGCTCATCCCACAAATGCATGATCCTTACAAGTTGGACATCATTGTGAAGGTAAATAAAGAGGCTTTCCAACGATGTAAAATACAATGCCAATTAGCATTGGAACAACAGAGAAATAATACACCAAACACAAGTTTCCAAACTTTTTTTTCCCAGTTTATTTGACAATGGCATGGGGATGTCAACTATGTGTCAGTTCATCATCATGACCAGCACCTTGCCAGGAGATGACCTGGCAGTGTCTGTGTTTCCTGTCCTCCTCTGAGGCTTCAGTTCACACAAAGAACTTGAGTGGAGAAAGCCGAATAATTTGAACTATCAAGGCATAAAGTGTTATATTGTTTCACATGAGTCTCCAGGGCAACTCAGCCTGGAGTAGACAAGATTTGTACTCCATCAGTAATTCATGAATCTGATTTCCGTCTTGATGTAGAACAGCTTTGGGAGTACCGTGGATCATTTATCACCTTGGAAAGAGGCTTGAATTATGACCCAGGGTGCTATAATTTGACAAATATACAGCAATGAATTTATGTATGAAATATATGTGTCATCTTTTTAGAATCTCTGTCCATTGTTTTGGTGGTTTGATTTAATGTTTGAGATTTAAAGCTTCAGTAGGCAGAATATTTTTGGCGTCAATTCCATAATAACCTTTCAGCATATTGTAATTCAAGTGTTCTGAGAGAAAACTAGACTTCTAGTCCTCCTCATGGCTCTGTTTTCAGGATTTAGAACATCTAGCCCGTGACGGGAGACTTTGGCCAATCACAGGTCATTTCAGAGAGAGAGCGTTCCTATTGGCTGTTCATTCAACGGAGGCAGCTTTCAATCACTCGCAAACTCTGATCAAACGGTCAAACTAGGCAGCGCTGATCAAATATGAATCAATATTCTGTTACTGTAATGCCTATTTCTCTCCTCAGATGTTCTCAGAATCATCTTGTAGTGTACTGTTTAGCTGTAAAATGAGAAAGTTAGCTCTGGCTGGTGGGCGGTGCTTAGTATTTCCTCAACTGTTCTCAACATGGCTGCCGAGTCACAAACTCTCTCATTTTACAGCTAAACAGTACACTACAAGATGATTCTGAATTGGTCTCTGATTGGTTGTTTTCCTCCGGTCTGTGAAATCTTGTAGATGCCATTAGGAGCACCGGAGGACACAGGAGGACAACGAGGCACATGATTTTTTTCAGATTACCTGTCTCATGCACTACTGTCACGATATAGTGACCGTTCTATAAAATAACTTCTTTCTAATCATATTTGCTCCATTTCTACCTACTGCTGTTTTAACTCTCTGCACTCTTGAAGTGATGGAGAGAAAATGGCCTTTGTGAGAGGAAAACATATCAATGCACATTGATAGAATAAAATATTGCTCCCTGTAAATGAAATACCACAGTCCATAGAATATTCTGAAACAATGCCTCCACTGTTAATCGGTGCCTCCAGTCTGTCAGACTGCAGAAATGCTAACGATAGCATTGGGACAGCATTGGGACAGCATTGGTGGAAATGCTAACAATGACACAGTAGCATGCCAGCAACAGCAGACACAACAACTACCGCTCTCACCCACACAATACAACAATCAGGAGCACAGATGTGAAATGATACTGAGCAGAGCTCCAATCTGAGATAATAGAGCAATCAGGAGGTGAGCTGCTGCTGAGTAGAGGCTTAAATTGGAAAGAAACTACCAGTTACTACTTATAGGTTGTAAATAAAAGGTTGTGAGGAGCTCCATAATGGAAAAGAGGGCCGAGACTGCCAGTCATTGATTGACGTGTGTCAATGGAGCTTTATTCAGTAGAGCAGCTATCACCAGTTTTTTAGTTAAACGTGCAGTATGCTGTTATGTTATTTTAAAGCCCAAACACCTTTATCTGATGTTGGTATTTACATAACACATTTTTCAAAAACACATAAAGGTAGCCTACATTTAAATTAGCCTACCGGCATTATGATGTATCATCATTCTGTGTGAGGACACATCAAATAAGAATCAGGCTATATAGCCTATCTTGTCTCAGGCCTGAAACCAAGTTCATTATATTGATATGTAGTGTTATTTCTACATTCACCAGCAGATGTCAGCAAACCCAAACTATTACCAAAGGAACACTGTGGTGGAGTAATGCTGCTGTAGGTGCAGGCTGACAGTCTGCATGGAAATCTTGCTGTGTTTTAAAAAATGTTGGGATGTCAACTGATTTTGATGGGTGACGTATTTAAATGTTGAACATACATGGATGTATAAAGAGTTACAAAGCATACACATGGATGTGTGTTGAGCATACACACGTGGTTCCCGTTCTGGCTTCTGATTGGTGCACCAGTCAGACACACAGTAGGCCTACATACTACAGTAATTATGCACACCTGTGATTAATTTAAAAGCGAATTAGCCCACCGAACTCAACAATTAGCCTCCATTGTTCGTTGAGAAAATGGTAAGTCAATTTAATTTTCAGTCACTTCATAAAAAGGAAATATGTAATGCGTTAGGCTGTAGACATAAACTAGTGGTAATGTAGTGACCGTTTTCTGATTACAATAATGTGGCTTCAGCCTACAATAATGTATAGACTAGCTCAAACTTGACCTTTTATTCTTGCTTGCTGGCTGTTAACGTTAGCTTAGCTAACATTACTTTTCTGAACAGGCCACCATTAACGTTAAATGCTTTTGGGACAAAAATAAAACACACCAGGCCAGGGGCCCTCTAACCTAAGCTAACGTTAGCTAGTTAGCTAACTGAGAATGTAACTAAGTTTTCTTTGCATGCCTTTGTTCATTTTTGTCATAATTCCCCGAACGTTAAGCAATCCTTTGCATTTCTTTGGGTGGGGGCGCTACTACGTCAGAGCGACTCCCGACACGGCTCGTTCATTGTGTGTTTTCTGTCGTTTATTGTGTTTTATTGTGTGGTTTACGTTTGTCCAGATGTTAACGACAACAACAGTGTTACATCTAGCGTGCATCTGGCTTATGATCGCAAGTTTATGTCGAGGAAATGGACTCTGCTCAGGACCGGCAGCACCACTCTTCGCCAACCCAGGTAGGCTCGCCTACTCACGGGACTACCTGTTGGAGCTGAGCCGCGTTCACCTGGAGCCATCGCAGGCATCACCCCTCCTCACTAATCAGATAAATGGTAAATGGACTTGCATTTATACATTTACACTACATGTCAGCATTCACCCATTCACACACACATTCATACACTAATGGCAGAGGCTGCCATGCAAGGTGTCAACCTGCCCATCAGGATCTAATCTAATTCTCATTCACTCACCGATGGCTATGCCTTCGGGAGCAATTTGGGGTTAAGTGTCTTGCTCAAGGACACATCAACATGTGACCCGGAGCAGCCGGGGATCAAACCACCGACCTTCTGATTGGTGGACGACCTGCTCTACCCTCTGAGCATGCCGCCCAAGATACCTCCGGAGTTACTTCGAGGCCACAAGCGAAAGCGAATATGGAGGAAACCTTTACCTGCCATCACCCTGTCAAACGTCCGATCACTACGGAACAAGGCTGACGAGCTTTCCACACTCGTGAGGTTTGATTCGGACTATCGGCAAACCAGTCTATTCTGTTTTACAGAGACTTGGCTTTCCGAGGACGTGGATTTTAATCTGGATGGTTTTAACACCGTATGCTTTGACAGGGATGCAAGGAAAACACGGAAGTCAATTGGGGGCGGACTCTGTATGGCTGTCAACAATAAGTGGGCGACTAACTTTACGGTGAGAGAGACTGAGTGTTGTAAACACTATGAATTAATGACTATGTCCTTTAGACCGCACTACCTACCACGAGAATTCTCCCAGATCACTGTAATTTGAGTCTATGAACCAGGGCCTGGCTTTACACTAGCTGCCGAGCACATAGCGAACAGTTATAATAGAGCTGTCAATCGAGCTGGCGACCAGCCAGTATTTCTATTAGGGGACTTTAATAAATGTGACATCACCACGCTGTTGCCCAATCTCACCTAGGTCACCTACGATGCTCTAACCACCAAACACAAAACAAAACTCGTCCGGATAATAACGCAGGCTGGCAAAATAATCGGCTCTCCCCAAACCCCCCTAACAGAGCTTTACACCCGGTCAGTAATCAGGACAGCCACTGCCATCACACAGGACCCCCCCCCACCAACCCTTTCAGTTACTTCCATCAGCTCGCCGCTACAGAGTCCCGCTGGCCCGGATAAATATAATAAAAAATCTTTCATTCCCACTGCCATCATCTCCTTGAACAGTTTAAAATAGGAAACATACTTCTAGTCTATTTTCACCCTGTTCTTTTCAGTTATAATTGTACTGTACTGTATATCGTGTCCTATGGGCAAGTGTGTATCTCTGTTTTGGCTTTGTCTTATATGTGTTATATCTATTTAGTGTTGAGCCTGTCAAAGACAAATTTCTGTTAACTGTGACAGACAATAAAGTTTTTCTTATCTTATCTTATCTTATCTTATGTTATCTTATCTTATCTTATCTTATCTTATCTTATCTTATGTTATCTTATCTTATCTTATCTTATCTTATCTAATTTTTTGAGGCAGACATTTCAGCACGACAGAACAAGCGCAGGTATAGGCCTACCTAGCATAATACATATTTTTAATAATGGCTGGCTGCATTCCATTTAACCAACAGGTATGGCCTATGTAGCCGTACTTGCTGGCTCAGGAATGACTTTGTTGATGGAATAGTAACTACAGTAACTATAGTAAGTGCATTCATTCTAGTAGGCTACTGTATAGTGTTGAAGTAGCCTACTTGTATTTTACCTTCATATTTTTTTATTTTTATACTACTTTATACATCTTCTCGATTATATTTAGGCATATTTACTCAACTACATTTATTTGACAACTAGGACTAGCATGTATTAAGTATACAGTTCACCTAGCTAGACCAGATACAACACTGATCCAATGATAGCCTACAATAACACTTAAAGGCCTGCATAGCAAGCAGTTTTATTTTTGATACAAGCACATTTTTTTTTACTATTGCAGGACATTGTGTAATGCAGTGGGCTATTTTTACACTTTTATTTGTGTCTCGATCTAATCTGAATATTCCACCTCTCTGTGGTTATGGACACTAGAAAAGTTACTAAATCAAAAATGTAATTTTTGGAATTAAACCTAGGTCTCCAAATTGCGCTCTGTTAGCGCTACAACAAATTGTGGGATCATTTGGGGACGCTGTAATAGATTTAGTAATATGCTATTGCAAATGACTTTTAGGTGCAAACAGCATCTATATAGGCCTATCTTTGAATATCTAGTTGAGGACGAATACGTTTCTGATTGGTATTTGATGACATTAAAGGGACTGTTTGTAAGAATCAGAAATGTCTTGTTAACAGCGACACCTGTGGCCGTTAAGCCAACTAAAGTCAGCATCCTGTTGCTGGCGCTTGTGCTCGCTCTACATAGACATGAAGGAGCATCGCTCAACACAGTGAGGCGACACACGTCAGCTAAAAGCACAATATCACTCTATATTTCAGCTGCTTGGCAGTAATGTTAGCTGACCAGACGAAGGTCTCTCCATGAATCAATGCTGATCCTAGTGTTGGCTTTTCCTGCCTCAGCCTCCCGACCGCGGCCGGAGGGAACAGGGGAGACACCGGAGTTTTGGTCGGAGACGATAACGTTTCTCTCTGCGGAGCCCCGTCACTTCACAAGACACGGGAAACCTCTGTTGGTCTGGAGGAGCTGCAGCATTTATTTCTGCACAAACGTCCACTGT
>CAKAKR010037786.1:4101-14289 GCA_916700685.1 Adelosebastes latens
GTAATACTGTGACTTTCATGGCTCTTTATTTCACTTAAAACCAACTGGGCGTGGGAGTGTAGCAGCCTTCTTCTATGCAGGAGGTCCATGACCTTGATTCTGTTTCCACTCTCCTGTTTCTGTTAACGGGAGAGAAAGTGAACACACAAACATGCACGCTTGTTTTTCAGTGTATGCATGTGTGTGTGTGTGTGTGTGTGTGTGTGTGTGTGTGTGTGTGTGAGGGGGGGGTGGACAGATATGGTCACGGTCAACAAGACAAGAACAACAGCTTCATTACATTTGTTTGACCAATAACTTCCTGTGGAAGATAGATGTGTTTTGGCACGGCAGCTGTTCGCTCTGACAACAGTCACTCCCCTCGCATGATGTCCCTGTATGGCGGGGGAATTATCATTCAGTGCACGTACATATGTATGTGTGTGTGTGTGTGTGTGGTCTGGGTTAACAGGTTCAGCGTGGCTAATTCAGAGGGCCCAGACAGAAACCCCGGTCCCACCTCACACTTTTCAGAAGGGCCACAGACACTGGAGGCCTTTCTCCATCAAGTTAGCGTCCTTATGCATGTTCAGCTGTGTGTGTGTGCGCGTGTGTGTGTGTGTGCGCTGGAGCGAAACGTAAATCAGCACATGAAAGGTGTGTATCTCAGCGTTGCTCCTCCTGCTTCTCTGACAGGAAACAGACCCCTCGCCGCGGTGTTCGGTTTCCCCGAACTCACACAGGACTCCGTTTCAAACACGGTGAACGAAAACTCAAAACAGAAATGTAGCATGAGTGGGGACAATAAGGCCAATGTTATGTCACTAGTAATTAGATTTAATCCCACAGATTGCTCACTGATGTTCCAAAAAAAAAAAAGATATTTTGCATCTATTTAAATTTCTGTCATCCAACACACTTATGTTTCATATTTACTTCAAAAGGTTTTAAGTAGAGCTTAATCATTTAATTTCAGATTGAATCCTCCTCTCTCTGTGTGTGTGTGTGTGTGTGTGTGTGTGTGTGTTCCTGCAGTGAAACATGCAGTCATTACCACTGCTCCTCCGGCCCAGCAGGAGTTATTTGTGTTGGGCCGTGTGTGCAACACATTATGGGGGCTGACACAATAACAGCACCATGAGGGGGTGACGGGAGGATGAGCAGCAGTGTGACCAAAGAGAAAAGAGGGGGAATTATGGCGCGTCTATCATCACATTTGCACAACTGTTTTGGCTAGACCAGTTGAGTCTTCTTCTGTCATCGCTAATCACCTAACAATAAATCGCTGAGCAGCAGTCGGAGGGAAGGAAAGAATCAGAAGGTCTGTGTTGCAGCGTTTTCAGATAAATAAAAAGAATGGGTTGAATTTGGTTTCTGGCAGCTCCTCATAGACATGTTTCCCCCACGTTGTGGGTCACACTGAACCTCGGCGAAGGTCAATTTTCTTATTGGATTTGCCCGTTTTTGTTGCATGTTTTCTGCCAAGTTGAATTTTCTCCTTAGACAGCCGAGCGTTGTTTCTTCAGCCCCTGCAGGCTGCTTATTGTGGTGTAAGATCACACGTTGTAAACGACCAACCTCGCCTGACTTTTATATCTGTTTCTGTTGCTGCGATGCCACAAAAAGAGACGTCAGCCCGATTTGTATGAAGTGAGGACGGCGCTGTAGTTCCTAATGAGGCTGAGGAGAGACGGCACCCAGCAACAACGTGCTGACAGAAGTGACCAACACTAAAGCTGCAGAGGTGGACCCAACACTGACGGATGTCTTTAACCCCTCAGACTCTCAGAATGAGCCTCTATGTGCCGTAACTCACCGCCGCGGGGCTTTTCATCTTCACAGTTAAGAGTCAACATTCTTGTTTATTGGAATAAGCAGCTCTACTCGGCGTAAGCTGAGCCGGTCCAACCTCCCAAAGAGGACAAAACTGGGAAAAAAGGAGACAATTCTCTCCATCCTTCTTCTGGAGCGCTTCCTGGCCAGCGTTTAGCCTTCGTATGTTGTCGACTTCTCGTCTTTCTCACGAGTCTGTGTCCGAGGCACCATTGTGCTCCAGAGCTTCAAATGTGGTTCCATTTCCTGCAGGCACTTTAAACATAAACAACCAGGGCATGCTGTTTCCCCTTAACATATACGTCTATTTAGGAAAACATGCTGGCATTGTACGTTTCTGTTAACCACAATAAGGTTCAATGTGGACGGTTTGCATCCAGTCAGAGCAAGTGACATAGTACGAGCGGCCATTACTGAGTATGGTATAATAACAAGCGAGAACGTCCACAAAGGGCGGCTGGGAGGAGTGTTGGACTTTACGCTTGTTATGTAACGTTATGTAAGAAAGTTCACTAAGGGCGGTTGCTATTTAATCACGCTAGTTACAAAGTTACCTTTTTATTTGAACACAAAAAATTATCTTTTTTTATAACTAAGTAGTTTTGTAGCCTAAAACTAACCAATGGTTTCACAACGTTAACCACGGGGCATTGTGCGTTTCTGCAAGTGTGATACGAGGCTGATATGAAACATATTTATGAAACATATTTTGGGTTCAGAAACGTCAATATTCAACGTCTCCTGTGGTTTTTGCAGAATCGTACAATGCCCGCTTTCTTTTCTGGCGACTGGGTTGCTATTATAGATTTTGCAGGGTCAACACATGTTCCCATTTTGTGTTGCTAGAAGTGAAACTATTTCTAGTTTAAGGCACCATTTTTTTGGCCACTTCAGCCGGAACAAGCTGTGAACACAACATCGACATATTAACACTTTATGAAGTTGATTTTGCAAATTCATTAGTAAACAATTAGCTTTTTACACATCTAGCTGACACAAATAAGCATAAGATTAGCATAAATTGGAGTCCAATATTCACTCTCCTTTTAGGTCTCGTCTGGTCTCCAGTAACTCCTGAGAGAAATATCGGTCTCTTTAGCAGCTAAATGCTCCACTCTGTTCACCAGCTAGTCGCTGACTAGCTGTGTTTCTATTCACATATTTTGATGTGCATTTTGACGTCTTGTATTAGAAAATCTGTATGGAATCAATTGCACATCAAAAAAGCTTTTTCGCTCGCTTTGGGTGTTTTTTGTCTTTGTTGAAAAAGAGTTGATGCTCTAAATGGAAACGCCTTCCTCGAATAACTTCTAACGTAGCGAACATTTAACTCACATGACTGATCAGCTGTTTCTGCTGTCTGTGTCTTCCTGGATATATATTTATATTATATATTATATTATATCGTCTGCAGACGATATGAAACATGGCCGATACTAGCTGAAACTAAAGAACTATTGAACCAAATTCCTGAAGCCCTCTCTCCATTTTTCTCTTTTTAGATGGTTAGATGGTCGATGCGACTTGTTTTGTTTCTGGTTTGCAACGTCTACTTCTTCTTCTACTCTGTTTACTGGCAGATTACAGCCATGTGTAGCCTGTAACGCCAACTTCTGACCAAACTACGCTGTAGCTGAGTTTATTCGCTCCAAACCAGTTGATGGGAATGCGCCTAATCTGTATTTCTTTTTTGTGACATTTCAATAGTTTGCTTAAAATTCGGATGACAGTTGAATGGAAGCTCGACTAGTGTCTGTCTGCTGTTTGGTAACATACAGTTGCTTTATATGAGCTTTTTCACTGAAAACTGCTTGCTTGCATTTTGTGTTATCTCTCCTAAATGATTAAAGTTTGGGGCTGTGTGTAGGTTGGGGGGGGGGAGTAGCTATGTGCAGCTTAATGATAGTTCCTTTCCCAATTTCCTCCTAATGAAATAATCCCTGTCTACCTGACCTGATAGTTGCCTGGAGTGAAGTCTGAAGATTAAATTAGAACCATCTTGTAAATCAGACAGAAATATCGTGAGAATGGTGTGTGTGTGTGCGTGTGTGTGTGTGTGTGTTTCGGCTCGAGCCCTATGCCTATGGCCGTGTGTCAAGCATTTGACCTTTTGCTGGTTTTCAGTGTCGAAGCTTTTTAGGTACCCAGAGTGCCGCAGTCTGTTTCCATGGAAATGTGGCTTTAAAGGAACATCCATCACCGGTGAAAAGGGTGACCCAGAATACCCAAACACGCCCTGCCCACTCGTATTAAAATTCCTCGGCATGGCACTCTTCGCCCGGGCACACACATTCCACATCGCTCCGGTCAAGGGGGAAGTGGAATGGAAAGGGCTACCCGTTGCTATGGCAACGCCGGGCCAAACACAAGAGGTCAGACAAGCGTGTCCGTGTCATTCCTAACGTGACAGCGGTTTCGCCATAAAAGCCCGGGCCCCGGCGTGGTAATGATACTCCTGCGCGGTGGGCGGGGCTGGCCGTCGGGCTCTGCGGACGCTGGTCGGGGCCCAGTCTGGCCACACTCACTAACGGGGAGGCAACACAGGAAACCGGGGCTTCCAGTAAAAACATGTAATTAGAAACACATTGACTGGGAGCTTTGGCATGATACACCCAGCAGGAAGGGAGAGACACAGGCAGGCAGGGATGCAAGGAAAGTGGAGGACAAGATCAGTGGGTCACTGGGGAAAGTCCCGTGAGGAAACCAAAGGTTGGGAGACCAAAATGGAAAAAGCGGAGACATGGATGGGACGCATCGCTACAGACGCAGAGAGAGCAGAGCGATAATCAGAAGCAGAGATATCTCTACACCCAGTCTGACCTGACATGTGGCTGACAATAATATTCCACTGTTGGAAATCCCGACTACTACTACTACTACTGTTTACAAGATGCAGTATAAATGCTACTGTATTTGAGAGTGCGTCAGTACGGCCTGGAGGCTTCACCACTAACAAGCAGGCGGCGGGCAGCACAAGCTCGGCGAGGCCGGGCGACTTTGAGCCACGCCCTGTATGGCTACGCGGTGAACCGAGCTCCAGAGGGAGAACGGGTCACATGTGATCAGAGAGTCATCGCTAACCGATCTAACCGAGCTCTCCTCTGGAGAACAACGTTGCCAGATCTCACAAGAGAAACAAGCACAAGCCCGAAAGAAGCAACTCTCTCCCCAAAACAAGCGACCTTATCTACCACAATATGAGAAGAGACAGGCGGCCACTTGATCACTTCATATATCTGTATGAATTTATTTTGGATTGCATGCATTTCATTGCATTTTTGCATCCAGTTTTAGCTTGTAACTTTTTTAACTTTGTCATTTTTCTTGTTCTTTCTTGTCTCACCAGATCGGCATGATGTGCTCGTATATTACACTTAAAAAAAAGGCAAACTGCCTTCGAATCGTCCGCCACCTCAGGGCAAATCCAATCATTATTTCTACTCTCTTTCTCCCCCAGTCTTTGTTGTACTTTTTGCCATATTTCGTCCACTTAGTACCCGGCATTGTTAGCTAAACTCCATCAACCTGGCGAAGATTTGTGGAGGGATGGGGGTTGTGTACGGATCCTGCAACAGGTCAAACTACAGCGGTATAGAGGAGAAAGACAGGAGGCCAAATAAGCAACTACACTTAGAAACAACCCAAAAAAAAATGCAACCCGCCACTACCAATATTAGTAAATGACTTTTCAGGAACCCAAAGTTGCTTATAATAAGCAGACTTTGCAACTCTGCTGGAGAGCCTGGCAGAGTCTGAGAACAGCGCCGAGACATCGTGCTGTTCTGACCTTAACCGAGATGTTTCGTTGACTAAACCTAACCAACCGTTTCACAACGTTAACCACGTGTCATTGTGTGTTTCTACAGGCGTGATACGAGGCTGATTTTTGGTTCAGAAACATCAACATTGAACGTATCCCGTGGTTTTCAGTTACGTCAACATTGCCAACATTTATTTTCTGGCCGCTGGGCTGCGATTGTACATTTTGCAGGACTTCCCTCACCAAAAAGAAGTTTATTCAAGTGTGCTATTAGTATACTTCTTTTAAACTTAAAATAAGAGAGTATACTTTCAGTTTACTTTTTATATACTTATCAGAGATATACTTAATAAAAGTACACTTAAGTATACTTGGCTCATACTGACGAGTATACAGAAAAGTCTAAGTATACTTGGCTTATACTTGTACTTAATCTTTTGATCAAGATATACCTAATTATAAGTTAGTATATTTTTAGTATAAAAACTATTTAACTAGCAGTTTGTGGAGAGTATACCTTAAAATGCACTTTCATAAACTATAAAGTGGGCTACAAGTATATACAAGTATACTTGCTGTATAAAAACTATTAAACTAGTAGTTTACTTAAGTATACTTTTATAAACTAATAAGTGGGCCAATATAGTGCCAAGAAGTATTAAAGCAGCACGGTTATAAATATACTACTTGTACTAGTACATTGATATTAGCATACTTTGGAAATATATACTTGAACTTTACGTTTTAAGTATACTTCATAAAATAAACTTGAAGTATACTGCTGTTTCGTAAGGGTTTTGACGGGGGAATGACAAGACATGTCCACATTTTGTTTTGCTAGAAGTGAAACAGTTTTTAGTTTGAGGCATGATGGACTACAGTTAGCCTATTTGAACCAGCATTTACTGACTTTTTTGGCCACAATTTGGCAAATTTGTTACCAACCAGTTGGCTTTTTACACATCTAGCAGACACGGTGCAACATTAGATTGAATTGGAGTTCAATATTCACTCTCCTTTTAGTTCTAGTCTGGTCTCCACCAACTCTTGAGAGAAATATCTGTCTCTTTAGCTGCGAAATGCTCCACTATGTTGACTAGTGTTTCCATTCACATATTTCTATGCACATTTTGAAGTATTAGAAAAAGCTGCATGGAAAGAATTCAATAACACTTCCTCAATTGCCTTTTGTCAAACAAGAGTTGATGCTCTAAATGGGATATCGTACATGGGTTAGATGGCCAAGGTGACTTGTTTCAGAGACTTCCTGCTGTTTTTGAGAAGCGAAATGTAATCAAACCAGTAATTAGTTAATTGTTAAACAAACAGCACTCGCTCAAAGAAGTGAAGAGAGACATACTGGAGGAGTTATGTGTTTTTAGGGAAGACCAAAACCACACACAGAAAGATTTATTGGGTTGGAACGGCGGCTCGGTCGACAAACTTCTTGATGAGAACCACTTCACTCCAGCGCTCGTGAGATTCTCAGCGTTAAATCCTGAGATATCAGAGAGTCTCTGCAAGGGGGACGGACGTGAGAAAGAGTCCCCCGCGTCCACAGAGAGAAACCATCAGAGGAGCTCTTTACAGCGTGGCTTTACAGATCAGGCGAGTGGTGACTGTGGCCTCGGTAAAAAGAGAGAAAAAGCAGCTTTAATTAGCCCCTCGCTCTCAGCAGACCGCCAACCCAAGAATAGAGGTTAGATTAACAACGAGAAGCGAACACTTTTAATCAACTCTCAAAGCGTTGCCTTGCACCCCCCCCTCAACCCCCAACGTCAACAGTTCACAAACACATAATTAGAACGGGCGGAGGAAATGGACGTTTGGTAGGTGATGAGGTTTTATACATTTCAAAATACAAAAGTGTGAAGTGACAATTCACAGTCGACAGATGCAGAATAAACAGCTGGAGCATGTGCGTTAATCACAGCAGGGGCGGTAAACCAGGAAGCAAACGGGTGTGGACATAAAACAGAACTCTACTGAAATACATGAATACTGTATTGAACAATAGTTAATAAACTTAGTGTAAGGCACAATAACCCATTCAGGGCCTTTCAGATGAAAACATACTCAACACTAAAGTCAACACACACAGTACTTTGGATTCTCTTTTTTGTCCTTGAGACAGTTTGGAACGCAGAAACAGTAACAAAGATCATCTTAAATTAATAATGCAGGTTTTAAAGTCAGATTGTACCTAAAAATCTGGTTTTACAATCAGTTCCAATCAGCCATCCCATAGAAATAGAACAGGAGTAGAACAGAAATTCCCATTCAAATCAATGTAGCAAGATGGTCAGAGTGGCGGCCATTTTTATGTGTACCGTTGCCATTGCGACCGCTGCAACGGGCTGACTTCCGTATTTACTAAACCGACACACTAACAGTTTGGGAGTCCTGTAGAGAGTTTTCCTCGCAGGAAACTTATTGTTGTCTGCGACTACGGGAATTATTTTTCAACTTCAGTTTTGAACCCGAACAATCTCTGTCACATCATGTTGCTCGCCAAAGCCTCAGGACATTATGATTAAAAATGTGGAGCTCAGATGGCGTGGAGAGGAGATCGTGTTGCTCTGACTCTACCTATCTGGCGTGGAGAGGAGGTCTTGTTGCTCAGGCTCTACCTATCTGGCGTGGAGAGGAGGTCGTGTTGCTCGGGGTCTATCTGTTTGGCGTGGAAAGGAGGTTGTGTTGCAAATTTGTGATTTGTGATTTTGGGCTATACAAATAAAATTGACTTGACTTAACTTGAGATGACATTTTTTGGCGAGGATGGAGACTGCGGGTGAAACACTGAAGGTACATGTCCACAGGGGCGTTTTTTTATCGCGAAGGATCGCCTCGCTTCCCAGCATTGGCCGCTTGATGGGCTACCACCTGATTGGACGAAAGCTTTCCCTTGTGGGCTGCTTCTATGGATGTATAAAGAGAACTGGATCCAGCGTTGGAGGCGGGGCCTCATTCATTCCTATGAAAGTTGCTCAGTGGCGCATGAAGCCTAAATGGCTCGACTTCCAGTAAGGAAAAGTACCCGGATCTTGGGAACATGCGCAGTAGCGTCCGCTCGGTCACATGACTCGGTCACGGGGTCCCAACGTCACGCCGTCTTCACGGCTTGGCGCTCCATCCTCGGTCTGGGTCTCATTCATATGAACGGAGGAAGGGAAATAACTCTGGATTCAGCTATTAGTGCGTTTTACAACTTTAAAAACTTAATTTTTAAATAAGGACTATAAGAGTGTTCGTACTGGGGAGTTGATTCACCTCAAAAAAAATTATCCCTTGAGTTACAGACGTCTCTTTCCCAATGTAACTCTATGGGAAAAAGTCTTTTTGGGCCCAATGGCATCACATGACGGACACGGAAGATGCAGTACCGCCGTTTGGCCACTACGAAAGTTGGGATCGACAACCTGCTCTTCCTGGGGGGCTTGGCTGATGCTCCCATCTTTCAAACCAGAACCAACATGGGGGTGGTTTGGAAACTTTCTTCTCTTATATTACGAAAAAAAGTTCACGGAAATGTGATTCTGAAAACATTCGAGGCGTGAGCAGTTACTGAAATCTGTCTTTGTTTTAGATCGACAACGGTTAGTTTAAAAGTTTCTAGGGAGTTTCCAGAGGCGGCGATGATTTGCATGAAGTAGTCTAGACTCTAGACTAGCACTTTATGCAAATGAGGAGTGGCCAACGTGACGCCCCGTCTCTGGAATCGCGTTGCCACACGACCAGAATGCATTGCACGGCTGCTTACATAGACAATGAATGGGAAGCGTGGAAAGGACGGAGGCTGTGGATCAACTCTTTACAGCCCAACTGACGTGAGGTGTGTCACCAGAACAACTAAAAATGAACACAGTAAACAGTTCACTGTCCGTTCTACTGCTATTCTACTTCTATGAGCCATCCCATCGTACAACAGAAAGTTTTCTTGGGGCCATTCATAACGTTTTAAAACCCGAGTAGATCTGAAGAAGGAGCATGAAAGAGCGAGGACGGCGTGTTTATACTCTCTGGGCCGTCCTGTAAATACAAACTCTCACTTGTGAGCTGTTTCAGATTCTGTAGCTGGTTAGCATTACTGTTTTCACATTGATCTCCTGCTCAACCATCCTGTTCTAATACTTTTATTTTGAAATAATAAACGGAGCAACATGGTTTTTGAAGTGTGCTCTGGGGCTTAACAGCAACAAGAGTCTAAATATTAAACATGCTTCAGCGCCACAGAGCAGGTGTAAACATGGAGAGAGCGTACAGGTAAAACAAAAAGGTCTTTGGTCACAGGTGTTGTTTGACACATGATGTACAGTAATGTGTTGAGACAGTTGGTCAGTAGATGCTCCAGTGGAGGAGGTCAGGCTGTAACAGTATGAACAGTAACACTGGTTAGAAGTCACACAGACTACAAGGGAAATGTTCCTGTGAGCAGACACGGCGGCTCTGGAGGCAAACAATACCTACAAATTACAAATGTTTTCCTTATTCTACATGTACGTATCTTTAATAACAACATCTCTGCTATCTATCCATCTGTGTGTACAGTATGTACAGGCCATACTGGCTGCATGAAGCATGAGGCTGAACTTTATCTGAGGAATCAGATATCATTC
>CAKAKR010037794.1:0-11291 GCA_916700685.1 Adelosebastes latens
AACCTCACGCCATAAAAACAGTTTTTTCCCCATGGCAGTGGGGCTCTCCAACAGCCCCCCTGCCCCCCTGTGACTCTCTCCCTCACACACACACACACTATTGCCCCGCCGACACTGGCTCTCCCCCTCTTTCATACACTCTAAATACCACCCCCTAGTGTATCCCTCTCTCTCCCTCTGATACCTGATTGTTTGTACTCCGGCAATATTTGCACTATTTGCACTATCTGTTTATATTATGTTTATTTTTATTTATAGCTTATTTTGTATATTGTATATTCTTAGAATTTCAATTTTTTTTTTTTTTTTTTTAATTCTATTTTATTCTAACGTTTTTATCTATTCTTTTGTTATTATACTGTATGACTTGCACCAACATAACCAAAGCAAATTCCTAGTGTAAATCTCTTACACCTGGCAATAAACACAATTCTGATTCTGATTCTGATTCTGATTGTTCTCGGAGTCTTTCTTTCACTCTCTCTGAATGTGTCTGGCATATTTTCTTTTTCAGGTCTTTTCTGTTGTCTATCAATTTCCAAGTTTGAGGTGTTATCCATTCTTTGTGCACCTGTCGTTTGTAACCCAAGACTTTCTCGCTTTTCTTTCTGTACACATCTTGCACTTGTTGCCACTGATCATTTACTGTTTCTATATTGTCATCCTCTCTATTTAAACTATCTAAAGCTTGAAATCTGTTTCTTAGTTCCAGCTTGAAGTCCTGTTTTCCCTTTGCATCCTGTAATTTTACAATGTCAAATCTTCTTTTACTGCTGGGTGGTGACACAGATTTCATCAATTTAAGCCTGAAGTTAGCAGTAACAAGATGATGGTCACTTCCTACATCAGCTCCTCGTCTCACTCTTACATCTTGCAAAGACCTTCTCCTGAATACAGAAGTATAAAATGAAATTAAAAAAATTATTTAAATAAATAACAGTAAATAATAATGATAATGGTAATGGCATAAACATATACTAATTAAATAGCTAAATTTAACAGCATGACAAATTATAAATAAATGCTTTCTGAAATATCCTTGGTGTAGGTATAAATAAGAGGAAAAAATACAAGCATATTATGTATTTTGTAATGTTTTGTTAGTCACACCTAAAATCAATAGAACCTCTGACCACGTTTCAATTGTCCTATTAATATCAGTGTGTCAAGGTTTGAGCTGCCCTATAAATCATTCCAGACGAATGTGTCAAAATATGTGAAAGCTATCTTTCCAAGATTAGTATTTACTGCAGGAACATGTAGTGTAAACCAGTCCTGAGAACGAGTGTAAGTATCATATCTGAGGCACAAGTGAGCAGAACTAAAGCAGCAGAAGATGAAAATATTATCGGACTTTGTGTCTGTTTATAGAAGGAAAAATTGTTCCGCCTTCTTGCTTGTTTACTGTGTTTTAAACAATAATGTAGTGAAATGTAACACTTCAACAGCCTTTTGTAGAAAAAAAACCTTTATGAACCTTTTCAGGCTTTTACAAATGAGACAAATGTATTGCTTCATTTCAGAATGATGTCGTTTTTATGATGATTGCAGGTTGGTCTTTCTCAAATTCTATTTTTGTAACAATTTTTTCAGGGTCGGCGTGGTGGTGGTGGCTGGGTCCAACAAGCACAGGGCTTTAATCCAGGAGGACGCTGTTTGTGTCCCGAATTATTTGTCTCTGTGTTCACAATGTTAACTTTCACTTTCACTTTCCAAACAGTCATTTCAAGCCCAACCATGATGTTTTTATCTAAACCTAACTATAGTGGTTTTGGTGCCTAAACCTAAGTGTCATAGTTTGACACGCAAGGCTGCCCAGTGTGTTAGCATGCCGCCAAGGGGTCCTGACAAAGTGTCAGGATGTGACGAGTTGTGATGAGAACGTGTGGGATCATCCTAACTGGTCATAAATCAGACCACTGGGCCCCATTTCACACTAATTAGAGCCTAATTATGTCCCATCGTAAAAAATAACTGCACCTGCCATTAATTAGGCCTTGATAGCCCTCTGTGGAGCTCTAGAGGGCTTTCTGGGGCCATATTATGTGTGTGTGTGTGTGTGTGTGTCCTTCTATTGTTCTTCTCTATGCAGACATAAATAAATTGTTTAAATGTTTGTGGGCGTGTACACCATAGAACAGATCACTGAAACACGGTCACACAACTTGAATGGCTGTTATGCTTACATAGGACTGTACATAGCACTTGATGACAGAATAGTGGACGTCATAGTAAAGGACATATCAAACCATTTTCCACCCTCAGTGAAAATGTACAAGCATTCCTGTGTCAGACCTTCCATGTTTCATCTCTGCAATAGTAACCCAGGTACCTTTTCACATCTGTCTGCCAATACACCAGATGTTGTAGTGGTCAATGAAGAGTCCAAAAAACAGAGTTTGTTTTAGAGGTGACCTGCACCTTTGACTCTATCTTAGAGGAAGCCTTCATGACCAAGGTTATGAAGCTTTGTCCCAATCTTTATTCAAGAGCGTGGTCTTTAAATGTGAGAGCATGACTTACTGATTTCACGTTCACATTTTGTAATGCTTTCCCTCTGAACCCTGTCCTCACACTAAACAGCCCCTGCTTTGCTTGGATTAGCTCCGCTTCTGCTCAAACTGTCTGCTTGCTCTCAGGGATGTTGTTTCTGGCACAGACTGTCTGCGCTCCAGCTTCAGCCCTTCTCCTCACATTCAGGCTGCTTCTTTGTGCTCGTGAAACGTCTGCTGTCAGATTTCTCCTGTGCTCTGGGATTCTTTGAGCAATAAGCCCGTCAGCAACAAGCCCGTCCTCCAGCCAATAGAGTGCCAGGTGTAGTGTTGACCAATGAAATGATCCCTGCCTCGTTGTGGGTGCATTCGCTTCACTAGAACGTCCCTGACGGGCGGTTACTCTTTAGCTGGGTTATCGGGCAGTGAGTCTCACCAGAGTTTTTGCAAATTTCAGATCAGATTTCCCAATTTGCGGGTTACCTTCTAGACATGGTCTACTTCCGCCCTCCATGGCTTTATTATGTACTTCACTTGCTTTCGTTACAATTCTTGGAATAAAATGACATATATAAGCTATAATATTTATACCAGCGCCCATACTTTTTCTTTTATTATAATAACTACATTGACTGGAACTCATTTTTTTTATTTATGACGTTAGTTATATATACGAGTTTCTCTCAAAATGTTCAGTCACTCACTCTCCAGGACTACGAGAGTTAGTTGAGGTTAACATTAACCAACGGGACCAGATCAGCCGACCCCTACGCCGCTGACAGACTGTTACTTTGGGAGGAGAGGACGACTGGTTCGTTAGCTGCCCTCCTCCCAGTGAAGTAGTCCCCTAGCGGCGAGGAGTAAGGCAGAGGGACCGTTACACTCAGCCCTGCTGCTGATCACCAGCAGGGCTGTAAGCAGTGTTGCATGAAAGCATGGCAAAATTAACAAGCTAGCTAAATAGCCAGCCGTCCGACTAGTGGGCTGGTGGCCGGCAGCGCTGTAAAGTACAAATTGAGAGCGTATCAATCTTTGGATGCCTATAGTTAACAGTGAAGTCAGTCAAAAAGAGAGTCGTACAGTACTGGTGAAGCGTTTCAGAGATGGAGAGAAAATGTTGCTAATAGTTTAGCCTTCTGCTAACCACAGTCGTGAGCCATTGGCAACATTTTCTCGCCATCTCTGAAACGCTTCGCCGATGTTATAGCACCTTAGATCTCAAATATATGCAATATTGATTTTGGCACCCAACAACACAGCAAGATGACATTTTAGATGTGTAACTTTAGCCTACTACTCTGAGGAGCTTGGTGTTTGCCTTCAACTAACACTGTGATGTAATAAGATATGATAACCATGACGTGTGCTGTAAAAGGGTCTATAGTAAAAAGTAGATGCTGGTGCTGGTATATATATTAACTGTCCTTTTATTCCAAAAGTTGTAAAACAGCAAGGGAAATAAATATATGTGGATGTAAGTATATACGTGGATGAACCTGGTCAAGAGTAACCGCCTGTCAGGGACGTTCTACACAATTGGCATCTTTAAGATAATGTGATATGTCGCTGCAAAGTAGCGTCCCATTCATATTTATACCATTTCAAGCCCTTGCAGCCTCTCCCACTCAACCATTTACCAGGTGATGTCAGTCAAGTCCCTGAGGATTCAGGGCATAAGGCCGTAGGGGGGACATTGGGATTGGGCCAGAGGGTGACATAGAAAATATTGTGATCCTACAAGCTGCCTACACACATGTACCTTCCCTCACATTCTCTCTCTCAGTAGCAGAGCTCAGTATATCTCCCCTGTGTGTCTTCTCTGCAGCTACCTTCTTAATTAATCCCTCATTAAGCAAATTGTCAGCAGAGCAGCATCCCACCCCCAACCCCCTTCTCTCCTCTCTGAGGACCACCTACACTTGGAGAAAAACAACACTTTAAGAGAAACAAAGATGAAAAACTCTTAATAAAAGCTTCCGGATGTTATGGTCCAACAACAGGATTTGGAAAACCAATACTTTGAGTGTGTATGTCTTAAGCAATGATGTAAATCCCTTCAGATTCAGGGATGGGAACACATGTACATGAGTGTGTCTAGGAAGTTCCCATCTTACATGTCATAAAGATGTGCCTGTGTTGAAAAAATGTAAGTTTAATCATCACGTCACCGACAGCACTGTTTAGTGACTTTTGTTAAGCGATTGAACAAGGGCACCTTCCTCCCTCTCGACTTATCCATCAGTCATTTAAAACACATAACTGTCTTCTGTAGAGTGTAATAGCAGCATCATGAAGAGTTTCTCTCCACCTCCAGGCCTGACATGTTGACTTCGTGTAATCATCAAACAGCCTGTGTGGAGAGCACAGAGGCAGAATGCATCGGCTGAAATACAATCTGGGAACACACGGCTATCGTCTGACAATGCTATTGGTTTAGAATTAGCTTGTATACTGGCTACTAGTGAAACAATCTGGTTGTACATATCGTCTCTCAACACCAACTCCAGTCTCGCATCTCAAGATGCTAATCGGACTGTCAACAATGAGCAGATATCCTCTGGCTACACCAGAGGCTTATCCGTCGTCAGATAGATAGCTGATGGGCTCTGAGATTGCTCCATTACAAACTTGTACATTAAATGTGTGTTTAATGATGCTGCATTCCCCTGCCAATGCCTCAAACATAATAGAATGACATTATATAAAGCTGACAGATGTTGTGGTGAGAAGTGGTCAGCAGACAACCCAATCTCTCTGCTCACTGAGATCAGACACAAACACAACAGCATAAAACAATGCAGCACAACTTCACTAGGCAGCACCTCCCACCTCCCTTCATTAATATTTCAACACAGGCATGTTGATCATGTTCTCCATCTCCCTCCACTCCCTCTTCCTGCCAGCACTAAAAACTCAAAACAGCCTCCAAAAACCTCCCATAGACCTCCTCATCACTCTCTTCCTCTTCAATCCAGGTAAATGGAGTCAAAAAAACCCAAAGCTTTACTAATATGACCCTTTAGTTGGCAGATGACAGACATGTTGGCAGATGACAGACAGTAGTTGTGAATGGAAATATCAATGTGGTAACGGGAGCTAATGGTAGCCATATTGATCTGACATGACAAGTGCAATGTGACAGAGCGGAGATACACAAATAATCAGCCAATCAAATCGACAAAACTGAAAACCTCCATGCACGGTGGTGCGCGTGTGTGTGTGTGCCTGGCTTGATGAACACTGTTACTGTCTGAGTATCCTCCAGACTGGATGGAAACTGCAGAGTGATGAAAAAAGTTGAGCTCTGTGGTCTGTTAATTCATCCCTAAGATGTTTTAGGTAATCTCCCCAAAATAACCAGCAATACATTCCTCTTTTTCATTTTCTGTTGCTGCCCAGAGCCATATTTCTACCTGCAGTCCTGCCCATGTTGACAAGCTTTCAAGCAACATTGACAGCACTTCTACCCACAGTAATAACCCACGATGAAGCCTTCTGAGCAATAGTCAGGATATTTGCATTCACAGTGACGACATCTCTCAATGCAGATGCTTTTCCTTTCACAATGCTGATTGTGATACAAATACTCTGGGTATTGGTTGATTGAAATCTGCACAACTTGCCATGTATCAGCATTCTTCTATGTCTAAGACTGCTTTCACAAGCCATAGTCCGTTTGGCTCGTCCCAAAAGTGAAAGTGGTTGTTTTGGTCCGAACGAAGTACGATTGCTGCGTTCACAACTGCCCAGATGAACAACACCAGGAGTTGAACTGCACCAGAGTCCGGTTAAACAGACTAAATGCTGGCTTGTGAAAGCACCCTAAGGTAACATGAAGCTGTGCATATAACGTCTTGACTGCAAGTGGAGATGTTAATACACCAGAATTCTATGTAGGTTTGTGCAAGTTTTGTGCATTACTTTCAAACTTGGCTCGTATTACTAGATCCAGTCCCAATGCAAGTTGTGTGTTCATCTTGACATATTTCCAACCACATTGAAGATAGCCATCAAATGCCAGATAACTGGTGAGAACTTAATGTTCACGTTAATGTGTACACAATGAATTTATGTGAGAATAATGTATGTCAACCTAAAATGTGGGTACAATCTAACCTGATACTCCAGATGTCTTGATACACGGAACCATCTGAGAAGCCATCATTGGAAACTGTTTAGAAAAGTGCAGGCACTTTCAAAAAATACTTGGCAGGTGATTGGATGAACTATCTGTCAAACTCATGCTGAAGCCAGTCGGGAGAAGAGCGAAAACATTTTTTCCATAGAGAAAAACCTTCAGTGTCGTTTTTTGCTCTTTGTTCAATGAAGAAATCCTCTCCAGCTCTGATAGAACTGATGCAATTGCAGCATCTATCCTTACCTCTTCAGGAGCCACCATTGTTGTTTATCAAGTTCTCCAGCTACCGCCGGAGTTAGGACTGGGGGTCGAAGGCGACAGCAAAGTCTAATTTCTTTATATTATAGTAGTGTAGTATAGTGTCTTTCTTTTTCATCTAATCTTCACCAAACTTGGTACATACTATATTTAGATGACCCAGAACAAAACTTATGAGTTTGTTTTTGGGTATTGATTTACCGTTTGTTTGTAATTGTTTACCAAACTTTTGAAGGTGTGGCATTGCACTTAACAGGTCATAGCTGTTCAATGTTGAGATGGATTGCAACCAAATTCGGGAATGTAAATACAGCCACAATGCACAAGTGTGTAACGTCTCATACAACTCTATAGGGGCAGCTGTTGCTCAGAGGTAGAGCACGACGTCCACCAATTGGAAGGTTGGCGGTTCGATCCCCGGTCACATGTCAATGTGTCCTTGAGCAAGACACTGAACCCCAAACTGCTCCTGAAGGCTGAGCCATCGGTGTGTGAATGAGTCTTTAGATCAGATTCTGATAGCCAGGTTGGCTCCTTGCCTCTGCCATCAGTGTATGAATGTGTGTGTGAATGGGTGAATGCTGACATGTAGTGTAAAGAGCTTTGAGTGGTCTGAAGACTAGAACGGAGCTATATAAATGCAAGTCCATTTATATATATACATATCCACAGGGGGTGCTACAGTAACAATATAACATGATACATCTACATTTCTGTTGTCTTTAAAAAGATGAAATTGGTAGCAGATTTTTCTGCTTGGCTCCTAGTTTCACGATACCAGACAATCGGAGCTCTCCACCTACAGAATGTCTGGGGAATTATAAATGAAAGTTGGTGCGAGGACGGCGGCCAGAACAGCTGCAAACAAACCTACGGCCTTATATGTCCTGGATTCAGACAGGCCAATCACAACCGTTTATCTACATGTGTGGGGATGTACGGGGTTGCCACTTGGGGATAATGTGCAGTTATAGGTGGACATTGTCGAGGTCACGGCTCTGGGTGAGAGAGTTGGGAGGGAGCTGGAGAAACTGGAGTAATAAAACCTGCAACTGTGAGTCACATTCTGGAGCTGTTTACTGGTGAGAAGAGAGCTCTGAGATTTATTTAGTTTTTGAACTTTGAACATCAGCAACAGAGAATGAACCGTCTGTGTCTGTCTGTTAGTATGTTAGCAGAGCAGCTAGCAACTGTCTGTGTCTGCTACGAGACTGTTTACAAGCAAACTGGATTGGTTCTGCTGTGCAGTTTCTTTTTTACTCTGTCATTGTTTCCACACAGCTTTAGCAACGAAACCAGGGAGATTGCCTTCAGTCTCTAGGTGAGCGAAGCGTTTAGAGACTGGGAAATCTACAGGGCTCCATACACCTGCTAATGGAAATATACCAACATTGCAGCTGCAGAATTTTGCAAAAACTGCGGAAAGCTTTTGTTCTACAGTATTTACTCACAAAGGAAAAAAAACAACTAGTATTATACTGTAGCTATTTGAGCTCAAATGGAGCATGGCTGATTTACCTATCTACAGTAGATGATGTATTTGTCTGTTTACATTCATCTTCTGTTTCACATGATTTATGTCTGGGACTTAAAGTTCACTTAGAGAGACATAAATAGCATTCAAATAAATGCCACATGGCAACGGCGTTGTCAAAACAATAGGACAAACTAACCGCCCATGCCAATCACCAATTAGGATCAACGTCCTTTCAGAAAGACGGGGACCGATCAGGTCAGGAGTGTTCACAGGCATATCGGCAGGAGGGAAGTGGCATTTGCCAGCAGTGAGCAAGAACTGAAGACAGACCATGAAAAATGGAAACTTTGATTTAGTTTTGTTGGAATAGGATGATGATGGTTGACTAACGCTGTGTTTAACATGCAGTTAGCAGTTAGCTCAGTGCCATTAGAACGATCCGGGGTGTTTATGTTGCAGGAGCCACTTTCATCAAAGTTGTGACATGCGAGCAGAGATTTGCTAACATACATCTTGTCCTTACTTTTTCTGACATGTTTCACGAGCGAGCTCAGTGTTTCATAGTAAGCACAAGAACCGCCCGCCTTCTTACCTTTAATGACTATAGTTCCCACACACACACACACATAGGGCCTTGCAGTCTATTCAGCGAGTGAGTGAGCAAGCAAGAGAGAGAGAGAGAGAGAGAGAGATTGACTGATGTTTTTTTGCACTAACGTTACCGATACACCACCACCATAAAACTCTGATCAGCCAAGCCTGTAAAAGACCAGCCAACAACAGCCAGCGGAAAATAGGAGAGGATACTATTACTATGACTTTAGGCTCTGGGACTACTGAGGTTCGGAAAGCCCTTCCGTCCCTTCACAAAATATTCAACATTAATTCAGCAAACCCATCAATGGACAGCGACAAATAGAAAACGGTGTGCCGTCCTGATCCGTTAACACAATATGAAACTGCTGGGGCCTGCCAGAGGCCCGTAGAACGAAGCAGGATTTGGCGTTAGCGAGGTAACTTCAGGGTTAACCCTTCAGGGTTTTCAGTCCTACGACGGTGGTTCACTTCTTACCGGGGTAGATCACCATGGTAACTGATGCTGAACACCTGACCTGCTCCGGAGCAGGTTATGTTCCAGATAAGAGATCAACTCGTATAAAAGCACCGCCTACTGACCAATCAGAGCTCAGTGAGCAGATCGTATGGTAATATTACACAAATACGAAGAAGTTACCGTCATAATCCAGGCTACAAACAACACAGTTTAAACTGACAGATGAAGAAGTTACCGTCATAATCCAGGCTAAAAACAACACAGTTTAAACTGACAGATGAAGAAGTTACCGTCATAATCCAGGCTAAAAACAACACAGTTTAAACTGACAGATGAAGAAGTTACCGTCATAATCAGACTACAAACAACACAGTTTAAACTGACAGATGCAGGAAGGACAGCTGGATTTATGCTGTGGGTGATTACCACTTTGAATTATGTTTTTATATCTATTTTTTTTACTTGCTCTCAAGTCTTTTTCACACCGCCGGAGACGGGGACGCAGCTGAAAGAAGGCTGAAATAGTCATACAAGCCAAGTTGTTGTCAAAGGCCTTACTGAAGTGATATTATCTCATCCATTACACTTCTGAAAGCTATTTATACATCACTGCCCCATCTACACGACGCCTTGATATGCGACAGGACTTGGACCAGGGACGTTGCATCTAGTGGTCAGCACCTGAGAGCCCAAGGACTTCCCATACATTGTAGATATGTGTATCAAACTAAAAAAGCAAAAGTGGCAGGAGGAAAAGTAAACTTCTCCAATCAAGAGACGCACACAGTTGTTGGTGTCTGGGCCAACAGGGACAAGGAGCAAATGATGACGACCAAAATATCAAAATGGACACCATGGGACCACCAGAAGCAGCCCACTGACACTCTCATGACACTCTACATGTCTGCAGTGTCTCTACACTGTCAGAACATCTATCCAGAATCTTCAAGTCTCAAGGAGTCATCACGTCTCACAAACCATTCAACACCTTAATATCTTTGCTGGTACCCTGCTGGTTTATTTCACATATGATAAAGTGCTACACATCATAAATGAATTTGTATTTGTAATCTCATCATGGAAAGTCCCTGTGAGGTCCCCTCCCTCGAGCTGGTGACAAGTGTCTCACTAAAGGACATTTTAGCAAGGCAGAGGCTTCAGCTTTGGAAGATCTTTGCTCACTAAATCAATCTGTCACCCTGTGAGAGGTCTGATATCAGATGACTCTCTGTGTGTCTGTGTGTGCGTGAATTAAATCACATGAGTTCTAAGTTCACTTAGAAAAGAGCCCAAATGAACACTGACACACTTGCATACATGAAACTGATGAGTGATCAGTTCAGATTTCTGCCTTAAATATCTGACTCTGCCATGTTTCCCAGGTCAGTCTGCACAGACTCGTCAGTAAGCATTACACAAGCTGCTGTTGGAGGAAAGTCAAAGTGTGCTCCTCTAGACAGAGGGCCCGTCCTGTCCCTGCCTCATCACCGGGAAGTATCTTCACAAAACCTACTTTGAGTGCCTCGGCACAGCAGAGAGCGGTGTTCAGCAGCCTCCGACCTGCACGCCGTGTGGTGCTTCACTGAGCGAGCCGGAGCTTGAAATGGACGCAGTAAAAAGTCCCCGCTCCGGCTCCAGCAACTTGGGTGTGTTGGGCGTTTCACTGGCGTCTTCTAAGCCGTCTTGCCGTCTCAGACTGACGTTCTGGTAACAACGTCACTAATTTCTTCAGATTAAAGGCACTGTGAGGCATTCTCAAGATTCAAGATTCAAGATGTTTATTGTCACGCCGGTTGTACAGGTACAAACGTGTGAAATACTTTTTGCTGGGAAGCTCCATTAAAATAATAAATTATATTACATTTACATTAC
>CAKAKR010037811.1:0-10238 GCA_916700685.1 Adelosebastes latens
ATGATGATGGTGATGATGATGATGATGATGATGGTGATGATGATGAAGAAGATGATGATGATGGTGATGATGATGGTGATGATGATGGTGATGATGATGATGATGATGATGGTGATGATGATGAAGAAGATGATGATGATGGTGATGATGATGGTGATGGTGATGGTGATGATGATGATGATGATGATGATGGTGATGATGATGATGATGATGAAGATGATGGTGATAGTGATGATGATGATGGTGATAGTGGTGATGATGATGATGATGATGGTGATGGTGATGGTGATAGTGATGATGGTGATGATGATGATGGTGAAGATGATGATAATGATGATGAGCAGGACCACGTTCATGATGACGACAGTCTAATGTGGATTCGCCTGGCTGATGTAGCCTCATCTCTCTACATGTATGCGTCTGATTGATGTGTACCTGTGTGTCTCTCTTCTCAGGTGAGATGTTCATCCCGTTCTACACCGGGAGAGTCATCGACATCCTCGGCAGTCAGTATCAGCCCAATGAATTCATATCTGCGCTCCTCTTCATGGGCCTGTTCTCTCTGGGAAGGTACAGTATGGGACAGTTGTTCTCCCTCCACATTCATCGTCTGTGGCTCACAGCTAAAATCTAACTGAGCTTTCTGTTTGATTGATTCATCAGCTCTGTGAGTGCCGGCTGCAGAGGGGGTTTCTTACTGTGTGCCATCAGTTCCTTCACCTGCAGAATGAAAGTCATGCTGTTTGGGGCTCTGACCAAACAGGAAATTGGATTCTTTGAGACCACAAGGACAGGTAAGGCTCTTATAACATGCAAATATACTATTTTATCAGTGCACATGAAGGACGGAACAAGTCAGGTCAAGACCAGAGACATTACATATATAAAGACAAGACAAGAGGCATTTAGAGCAGGACATACAAGGATGTAACAGGAAGCAGAACATGACAGAACAGGACAGAAGGTCATTTCTATTCATTTTTCTGTGCAGGTGAAATCACATCCAGGTTGTCTAAAGACACCAACTTGATGGGACTAGCAGTGTGTCTGAATATCAACGTGCTGCTGAGGACATTCATCAAGACACTGGGCATGATCTCCCTGATGATGAATCTTTCATGGAAGCTCACATTCCTCGTGCTGATGGAGACGCCTATTACCGGCCTCATTCAGAACATCTATGACACACACTACCAGGTAAAAATTTAGAATCTAAAAATGTTTTCCTCTTTTTTTTTGTCAGAGCATTTGATTTATTGATTGCTGTGAGGATGTAATGAGAATTTCAACAAATATAACAAAGCAAAGCTTCTAAAATACATTACCCACCATAGCTTTAAGTAGTGAGATGAATTTATCGTCTTCTTTTATTCCTCCCTCAGCGGCTGTCCCTGGAAGTGCAGGAAAAGATGGCTAAGGCAGATGGCGTTGCGAACGAGGTACTATCCCGTGTTCATCTGGTACGGAGCTTTAACACAGAAAAACACGAGGCCTGTCGCTATGGCGACCGCTTGATGGACACACACAAACTAAAGACCCAGCGGGACACTGTCAGGGCCGTTTACTTGCTCGGACGGAGGGTGAGAAGTTTGTCATTTTTTTTGTAAAATTGTGTTTTTTGGACATCAGGTAGTGTTGGACATATCATTGTATATCAACTGTGTGTGTGTGTGTGTGTGTGTGTGTGTGTCTATAGTTGACAGGGTTGGGCATGCAGGTCTGCATGTTGTACTACGGCAGGCTGTTCATCCGGAGTGGGAAGATGACCACTGGCAACCTGGTTTCCTTCATCCTCTACCAGTCAGATCTTGGTGACAACATCAGGGTATACAACTGCTTGGTTTTAATAATCACACACACACTACACTCATTATTGAAAGATAATAGAAAAAACAATATGTTTTGAGGTTGCTTTTAAAAGAAGAGTTTGAGCTTTTATGTCCTCAGGAAGGCTTTTCCATTGAGCATGTCCAACCAGACATATCATGCCTGTCCAAACTATTCTAAACATATGATTGCTTGTAAACTCAACATTTAACCTACTGCAACTCTGACTCTATACATGGAAACATTATGTAATTAAGTGATCCGTTTTGTGATATTTTAGACGCTCATCTACAGCTTTGGCAACATGCTGAACTCGGTGGGGGCTGCTGGGAAAGTGTTTGCGTACCTGGACCGAAAACCTCTGGTCAGCACGGAGGGGAAACTCCAACCTGATGAGCTGACAGGGCACGTCAGCTTCCGCCATCTCAACTTCGCCTATCCTACATACCCCAACAAACCAGTGCTACAGGTGAGGTCTGACCGGCAGGTCTTCTTTTAGTATTTACAGTTACCTATAAACTTATTAAACTACAGACACAGAACTCATTTTTCTGTTCATTGTTATTATTTCCTTGTTTCAGGACTTCTCTTTGGAGCTGAAGTCAGGTCAGGTGACGGCACTGGTGGGTTCGTCTGGAAATGGAAAAAGCACCTGTGTGAGTCTGCTGGAGCGATTCTATGAGCAGCAGGAAGGAGAAATCCTATTGGACAATGAACCGCTGAAATCCTATGACCACCGTTTCCTCCACAAGAAGGTAAATTAATCATTACTGCTTTTTGGGATGGTGCACAGCACTCTTTGTTGTGACCTCCTGTTTTAGAGAATCCGCCAAGGCCGAAGGCCTAGAGAGGAGGTTATGTGTTCACCGGCGTTGGTTTGTTGGTTTGTTAGTTAGCAGGATAACTCCAAAAGTGCGTGATAGATTTGAATGACATTTTTTGGAGGGGTGGGGTGTGGCACGAAGAACAATCTGTTAGATCCGGATCATGATCCGGATTCAGGAATTTTTTTAAGCATTTCGATCAGCCAGAACATTAAGCCCTCTGGTATATAACACATGCACAGTGCCGCCCGGCACAGAGCGATTGGGCCAGCCCAGTGTCAATTAAGGAAAAGAAGTGGGCCGATTTACCTGTTTTATGGGCCCAAAAAAAAAAAAAAGACATACGTTGGCCCAAAAGGACGTCGGCCCACCGGGAAAATGTTTACTGAGGTAATACATCAAGTGAGAAGTAGGCGAGAATCGGAGGTTGCCACATGGAAAGAATAAGAGATAACTATTTTCAGTTCATGGCCCATCTAATCGGTGAGCTAATGCTGATTCAGGAAACTGTCGGCTGATGAGATGATGTGTTAAACAGATTGCAGTGGTGAGCCAGGAGCCTGTGCTCTTCTCTGGCTCCATCAGAGACAACATCGCCTATGGGCTTGCTGAATGCTCATTGGCTGAGATCCAGGAAGCAGCACGCAAAGCCAACGCCCATGACTTCATCAAGCAGCTGGAGAAAGGCTACGATACAGGTAACCTTTGCTGCAGTAGAAACCTGCTTCGAATGGTAGAGGTAGTTTGGGTGAATGAGGGAAGAAAATATCATTTGTAGAGCAAGATTGAGGATTTATTTATCTTAAACATCTTATGTAGATTCAATGTATGCACAATAGAGGCTAAACATACACATACAGTATTTTGGGGGGGTTGTTATTTGAGTTTTTAAATCCTTATCAATATCTTTCTGCATCACATCTTGAACCTCAATCCATTATGATTTTATAATGTTGTTTCTCAGAGGTGGGTGGGGACGGCGGCCTATTAGCCAAGAGCGAGAAGCAGCGGATCGCCATTGCTCGAGCTCTGGTCAGACAGCCGCAGGTCCTCATTCTGGATGAAATAACCAGCTCTCTGGACATGGAGAGTGAAAATAAGGTATGTGTCACAACTTCTAATGCAAGTTATGGTGTCCGTTTATGTTCCCTCCAGGGCCAGAAGTCTCTGGGTTTGCATTTCAGATTAATTGCAAATTAATCGTACATTTTTTATCTGCTCAAAATGTAGGCCTACCTTAACGGGGGATTTGTCAAGTATTTAATACTCTTATCAACATGGAAGTGGGCAAATATGATTGCTTTATGTAAATGTATGTATACATTTATTATTGGAAATCAATTAACAACACAAAACAATGACACATATTGTCCAGAAACCCTCACAGGTACTGCATTTAGCATGTGTGTGCATGTCTGTAAAGGGGAGACTCTCAGGTACCCATAAAACCTTCACATATCTTGAGGTCAGAGGTCAAGGGACCCCTTTTGAAAATGGCCCCGCCAGCTTTTCCTCACCAAAATTTAGCGTAACTTTGGAGCGTTATTTAGCCTCCTTCGCGACAAGCTAGTATGACATGGCTGGTAAAACTGAGCCCGCTACAACCTTAAAAATCGCAAGTTGCGTTGGTGAAATGATGTAACTCCTTGTTTGATTATTTTATATATATCACTGTCCATATTAAATAAATTATCTAAATGTTTCTTCTGACATCCTTTTAGCTCTGCTTCCACCTAAAAACTATACTGAAGATTAACTATTTCTGTCATTGACTCTGCACAGATTCAGCAGGCCCTGGCTAGCTGTCCCAACCAGACCCTGCTGGTGATCGCTCACCGGCTGAAGACCATCGAGAAGGCGGATCAGATCGTTGTGATCAGTGACGGAAGAGTTCAGGAGCAAGGGACTCACCGGGAACTGATGGACAAGAAGGGGAGCTACTACAAACTGAGGGAGAAGCTCTTCACTGAGGGAAACTCACCACAGTGACAAACTGCCGCTGAGCTGATGCTGTAGCTCGATGGGTTCTGTGTGCTGCGGGTCGGACTAGGGATGCATCGATACCGATACCAGTATCGGGTATCGAGCCCGAAACTGTGCTCATGTACTCGTACTTGCAAAACGGCTTCGATACAACGGCACTGATACCACTTTATGGTGTTGCGCCCGACCCCGCTGGGCCGGGATCAAACCTCAGCCGGCGCGCACCGGCCCTCACTTTCATTGCACCACGGGGTTTTGCTTGCACCCTCTGACTTGCGCTTGCGTTAGACTCCTTGGTCCGTGTTTCAAGACGGGTCGAGTGAGTTGCCGACAACGCCGCAGACCCCTGGCGCCTTTTACGTTGGCCGAGCACCGATCTGGCGGCAGGACGCGGTTGACAGTCGCAGGTCCGGGCAAGGAATGCTGTAAAGCTACGGCCGCGAGCCACCTTCGCCCCGAGCCTTTCCAAGTCGACCTAGTGCCGGTCGCAGCGCACCGCCTCGTATGCGGGACTCCCCAGCCTGCCGTGTGTCGCTCACACCCTCCAGCTGGCTGTTAACGAGGGTCTTTTGGCACAGAGAAGTACTCGTATCGGTACTCGGTATCGGCGAGTACCCAAATGTAAGTACGTGTACTCGGTCTGAAAAAAAGTGGTATCGGTGCATCCCTAGGTCGGACCAAGCAGCTCACCTGATACAAATGTTTATGTAAGTATTTTTGTATAAATATTGAAAATTAAAGCTTCAGTAGGCATCATTGGGAAGTATATGTTTGGTATTATTGGGCAAAAGATTCCATAATAACCTTTCAGCATATCGTAATTCAAGTGTTCTGAGAGAAAACTAGACTTCTGCTCCTCCTCATGGTTCTGTTTTCAGGCTTTAAAAAAATCTAGCCTGGAGACTTTGATCAATCACAGGTCATTTCAGAGAGAGAGAGCGTTCCTATTGGCTGTGCTATGTGAGCGGTGCCTAGTATTTCCTCAACAGATCTGAACATGGCTGCCGGGTCACAAACTTTGTGATTTTACAGCTAAACAGTACTGTTCAAAATCTGTCTGTCAGCCTGCAGTCAATCCTGTGAGACCAGAGGTCTGTACTACGAAGCAGGATTTGGGGTTAGCAAGGTAACTTCAGGGTTTTCCGTCCTACGAAGGTGGATCACTTCTTACCGGGGTAGATCGCCATGGTAACTGATGCTGATCAACCAACCTGCTCCGGAGCAGGTTATGTTCCAGATAAGAGATCAACTCGTATAAAAGCACCTCCTACTGACCAATCAGAGCTCAGTGCGCGGATCGTATGATAATATTACACACATACGAAGAGGTTTAAGTCATAATTCAGACTGAAATTAACACAGTTTAAACTGACAAATGCAGGGAGGACAGCTGGATTTATGCTGTAGGTGTTTACAGCTTTGAATTATGTTTTATATTAATATTTGTACTTGGTCTTGAGTCTGTTTCACACCGCCGGAGACGCAGCTGAAAGAAGGTTGAAATAGTCACACACACCTAATCGCTCACAGCCAGACTGAGAAACCCTGGGTTGACTTACTGAGTTGATAACCAGCTTCGTAGGACCGTTTAGCGAGATCACGGTTGTTAGGGTTAGTGGGGCCAGATAACGAGAAGATACCCTGGATATGTTGAACTGGCTTCGTGGTTCAGGCCTCAGGTAGAGGGAGCAGATTCACCTTAACCATCAAGGGGAGGAGTCTAGAGAAGGGGAGGCTATATGAAGGCTGGGTGTGTGCTGGTTCAGATCCCATTTTGACTGGGACCATGCTGCCAACCCAGTAAGTTGTTCACAATGATTTTTGATCATTTGTTTTAGACAACATATGGTTTATATATTCTTTGAGTTACTTCAACATAATTGATATACTCTACCTTGATTTTAATGTGTGTATCCACATCCTTAATAGATCCTGGTATTGTTCTGGAGCGGTGTAATATAGGCCACTTACCTGTGAGCAAAAGTCAGACCGAGTTCCGGATGGAGAAAGTATTTCCCCTTAAGAAGCTGATGCATTAATAACGTAAGATGACTACGTACCTCTTATTTTTATTTCTAATTGTGGTAAGCATGGCAATATTTCATTTGTTCATTGTGCAGAAAAATCATTAACCGCAATATTGTCATCCATCATCCATCATCCATCCTTCATCCTTCATCCTCCAACCATTATCCTCTCTGAATTAATGGTTAACTGGCTCTTGGATGCTGGTGTTTAATGTGCATCCCAGCTAGAAGTTCAATGGTCCAGTATTAATACTCTCTAACAAGGCAACAATAATCTAATTTAGGCATAGATTATTAAAGGGACTATTTGTAACTTCAGAAATGCTTCTTAACAGCAACACGGGGGCCGTGAAATCAATGAAAGTCAGCGTCGGGCTCGCGCTTGCTCGCTCTAAATATACCTGAACGAGCATCGCTCAAAACAGTGAGGCGACACACGTCAGCTAATTCCACAATATCACTCTATATTTCACCTGCTTGGCAGTAATGTTAGCTGACCAGACGAAGGTCTCTCCATGAACATGATTTAGATCTGATCCTAGTGTTGGCTTTTCCTGCCTCAGCGCAGGCTGAGGCAGCGGGGCTCTGCAGCGTGTCTCCCTGCTCTCTCCGCCCGCAGCCGGAGAGAGCAGGGAGACACCGGCACCCGGTCGGTAACGAGATGACAACATAACTCTCTGCAGAGCCCCGTCACTTCACAAGACACGGGAAACCTCTGTTGGTCTGGAGGAGCTGCAGCAGTTATTTCTGCACAAAAACGTCCACTGTACATTCACTAGATATTCTCAGAGCTAAACTAACTCTTCTGCAGTGTGGAGTGAGCGCGCGTTCACGTCTAGAGGTGGAGCGAGCTGAGCGAGAACGCGCGCTGTCTGAGTGAAGGCGAGCAGGCAGAGGAGGAGAGGCACAGGCTACACGCGAACGCGCATATGCGAGCGCGCATGTGTCCCGACCCGCTACATTTATACGCTTAAAAAGTTACATACAGTCCCTCTAAGTCTTTTTTTCAAGTACATTACAAAATGTACATTTGAGGAGAGAAATAGACATTACAGTAACGGAATATTGATTCATATTTGATCAGCGCTGCCTAGTTTGACCGTTTGGTCGGAGTTCACGAGTGATTGACTCTCATAGACGGCAGCTGGACGACAGACTCCTGATCAGCTCTGACTGCTTGTTTTCCTCCGTTCTGTGAAATCCTGTAGACGCCGTTAGGAGCACCGGAGGACACAGAGGAACATGTTGTTGTTTTTTTCAGATTATCTGTCTCATGTACTATTGTCAGGATATAGTGATCGTTTTATAAAAATATTATATCTTATCTATAATATCTTATTTTGTTGATATCAGATATTGTAAATTAATCAAATAACATTTATGAGTGTCCAGTGTCATTGTTTTCTATTTCATGTCCTTGTATTTGGTTCACATTAATAAAAGCTTGACGTGACAGCACACAGTTGACGCCATAAACCTTCATTTATGATCAGAGAGGACAAAAGGTTGACTCACGGGTACGTCCCAAATAAAAGACAGATAGAACAGCGTGGGACGTTTTGGATCATAGTCAATGACCTCAGTTGACTCCTGCCAGAACGTCAGTCAAACCATATCTGAATGTTTTCTTTTTTTACTGTATTTTTCAAACCTTGTGTCACATATTTCTGAAGTCCTCTCGACAAACACATCCATAGAACTGAAGTGCATGTAGTTTTTAATTCTACAGTGAAAATTCAGATTTTGTAGGATGTATACAAGCCAGTTGCTCGGCTTGATTAACACTGTACTGTGGGATTAAAAGGAGAAAAACACATCCAAATTATTCAAGTATTACTGGTTAGTCGTGTGACGTTTTTCAGTTTTTCTAATCACATATCTGTTGATTGTTGTCGGTTGTATTTCTGGTTTGAGCAGACCTGGAAAGTCCCCGACTACCAGCGCTGCCACTTTTGGTTTTCTTTTTACTAGCAGTGAGGCTTTTTGGAAAGTTGCCTGGTGATATGTGTCATAAAAACACCGGCACTAACCCCCTCTATTGGCAGAGATCCGGCTCAGCTTAAGCAACTCTTATCGCCATTTTGTCGAGACGCCTGTGCATCCACGAAATGGCGACTTTAGTCACGTGCCACGGACAAGTTAGACATTTGTTTTTTCCTGGAGTTGTATCCTGAGAAGAAGGTTTTATGAACATTCTCTTGAAAGTGCATGTGCAGCACAAGTATCTACAGTAAGAGTGATTTATGCAAAATATGGGGCTATGATATGTAGACCCAAACAACAGGATGTTACACTAACAGCTGTATGTAGGGGAGAGCGGGGTCGGTTGGGACGGGGACAGTAGGGACAGAGACTTTTTTTAGCAAGTTAGAAAGCAACGATGCCATTCACCATGCTCATACTCATCCACACCGTCTTCACTCTCAATCTCAAACTGGACACCTTCTGACTCTTCCTCACATTTTTAAAACTTTTTTTTTAACCCTCAAGTTGTTTATTTTTTTTTTTTTGCAAAATGAAACCAATTCAATGAACCTAAAGGCTACATGTAGCATTTGGTAACCACATTGAGCTGATAGATGCCACTGAAATGAAGACTCAAAAGACAGCCAAATTCCAGTAATTTATGAAAATATAATAAGTTTAAAAATGTTTTCTTTTTCTCAAATAAATGTGTGAATAAGTGAGAGTGTAAATATACTGTAAGGTGTTTAAATTTAGACAGCAATTCTCTCAAGTTAAAGGTGCTAAGTACGGGATTGGTAGTAAGAAGAAAGAGAAAGAATCACACAGACCCGGGAGAAATTGCCTCTTTTGTGGAGGAAGAAATTACTTTTAAGGTAAAGTTATAATTTTATTCTCATATTACACCTTTTTTCTGGAAATAGTATGACTTTATTCTCGTAATATTACGACTTTTTTCTTGTAAACTTGTGATTTTATTCTCGTAATATTACACCTTTTTTTCTGGAAATAGTATGACTTTACTCTCATTAAATTACGACTTTTTTCTTGTAATATGACTTTATTCTCACGATATTACGACTTTTATTCTCATAAACTTAAGACTTTATTCTCGTAATATTACAACTTTTTTTTCTGGAAATAGTATGACTTTATTCTCATTAAATTACGACTTTTTTCTTGTAATATTATGAGATTATTCTCACGATATTACGACTTTTATTCCCGTAAACTTATGACTTTATTCTCGTAATATTACAACTTTTTTTTTCTGGAAATAGTATGACTTTATTCTCATTAAATTACGACTTTTTTCTTGTAATATTATGACTTTATTCTCAAAATCTCCAATTTCCCCCCCCCCTCAATGTGGCCCTAATACTCCGTCGTACTCTGGATATCAAAATTAGCACCTTTTAATTAAATATATTTTTTTTAGCCCAGAACAAGGTGTCCCAACCGTCCCAACACTTGATAAATTGTTAGCAAACACCTGTTTCTGTTCAGGGGTCAAATTATTTTTGAGGTTATTTTGTGTCGATACAAAAGTGTCCCAACCGACCCTGATCTCCCCTACTATTTTAAAACATATCTCATAACTTTTTTATTCTTT
>CAKAKR010037825.1:0-18310 GCA_916700685.1 Adelosebastes latens
TTTCTGTCATATTTGATGAAGTTCAGAACAGATGTTTTCATCTATCTTTACCAACAGGTATATATATATATATATAAAACCGTAGTTGAACTAAAAGCTAAAGAAAATGAATAAATAAATGCAAAATAGCTCAAATTAGCAAATCCACGCTAATTGAAACTAAAACTTTAAAGAAATACTATGAAAATCTCAATCTTTCAACAGCATCACAAATGTGCATTGCAAACACCACACATAGCAAAACAAATACAAAGATACACACACACACACACACACACACACACACACACATGCAAACACACACACATTGTGACAAGTCTACACATAATTGCAACAACACCATGGGGAGATGGACACAGACGTCCACATCTCCTCATGGTCTGCCTCAGGGAGTGAGCGGGGGAGTGACGCATGTGTAATCTGAGAAGCTTTGTTTTCTGTTTGTGTCAAAGACACAGAAAGAGCAGGAGGATGGGGATGTTTGTGAAACATCTGTGGCTGAGGGCCAATGGTTTTATTCACTGTTGTATTTATGGGTAGAAAACTAATTAATCACATTTGCCACAACATGCAGGTAGGCAACTCCCGGAGTTGATCGTTGGTTGTTGTTTAAAGCCACGCTCTGTCTTTTTCTTTCTCGGCAACAACTCTGTCACTTCTATGTTTAATTGCTGCCTCACCTGCTCAGCCGCGTTGCCAAGTTATTCCACATCCCTGTGAGTGCGACGTGCTCACGTGTCGAGCCCCCTCATTCCATCAAAGACTGCACACTCCACACCATAATTGTTTTCTCTCCTCTTCCTCCCTCAATTGGCTTCTATTTTTACATGCCACGTGGCTTCCTTTTAATTCCCCTCCTATTCAGTTATTGCCTGTTATGTGTCCTTATTGATTTCCTTCAACCCCCATGACATTAGAGGAAAAGAAATATCACTGAAAATAGTCCTGTGAGTGGAAAGTCTCGGGCATGTGCAAGACTTCATGCAGAAAAACGCGGATTCTCTCACATCCAAAATATGACTGAATCTGCCTTCTAAAATCTCTTTCCCTCTCCCTCTCCTCACCTAACCCCACGAGTTCCGTCGCCAAATTATTCCACCGCCCGTTTTATTTATAGCTGCCTGAGGATCAAGTGCTGGCCCCAGATCAGGTGCAGATGACTGCACTCATGTCACAGATCAAACAAGCCATTCCCGTCTACAAGTTCTTGACCTTCCTTCATTGTGAGGATTAGACAATTTAGTATACATTTGTCAGATATGTGACTGTGTGTTTGTATATGGGTGCTTGTTATTAGGGATGGAAATCACAGCGTAACTCTTATATGCAATACATTACAAGCACAATGATTCAAAGCCAGATCTGGCTCTTTTGTCAGGGTCAGTCTTTTGAAAGAGATTCTTTGTAGAGAAGAAGCAATAATTAGTCATGTATTACATTTATTCACTGCGTAATGAAGTGCTTTCAGTCCACAGATTTTTTTTGGACAAATGAGATTAATAAAGGCTTTAGTCTCAGAGGTTTCTTTTAACATACACACAATAATTATGTTCACATGTGCTGTCATTTAAATGTCAGACAGCCAGTGATGAGAACAGCTCTAGAGTGAAAGTGTCTGTAGGAAAGGCACCTCCGTATCACAGTAGAGCGTATTGAGATATTGGTGCAATAATGTAGCAATAATACATCGCAAGAGACTGTGCCTCAGTGGATAGTTGAATCATTTACTGTATTTGTCACGACCTCTGGTGTCATCATGCACAAAAAAGACAATTTGCAAATCCTGGCACATAAATGAGTCACTGGTGTCTAAAACAAAAAAAAAGAGAAGAGGCATTTAATCCCTGTTATGAAAGCAAGAGAGCAGCGTCCTCTATATTTCAAAACTCTGCAGTCTTTATTATGATGGAGCTAGCATCTCAGCACCTCTGGCCAGCACTACTTCATCTGTTATTCATGACGTTGGAAGTTAATATGGCGGAACTTATTGCAGTCACATGAATGCAGATAATTATTCTCCTCACACACAAGCAGCCACATATACACAAACACACACCCAGACACAAACCAACTACTGTATGCGGGCTTCATTATGAATGTGTGACAACAGTGAGAAAAAGAGGGTGAGAAAAAGCAAAGCGAGTGTGAAAGTCAGGGTAGAGCTGCGGTTCAATCCAAAAATGGTATTCATTATCATTCACCATCAGTGGCATGAAAACCTTTTTGTTCAAACTACATTGCGATAATATGATTTTGGTGTACTAAACCTCTTGAATGTCATTTTTTTTTTTGCATTCAAAGCTTCTACTGAGGTTGTCGAATGAAGCTTCGAATGTCTGTTGTCACATTTTATAACATTATCATCCTTAAAAAAAAAAAAAAAAAGAGGAAAAAAATAATTTGTTATGAGGGTTATATAAATGTAATTTATGATACTGTTAGACCGCCCGGTAAATAGCCTACAGGTGCGGCCCTGCCTTTGTGTGCAGTGAGCGGCAGAGCAAACAGCGTTTTGACCGCAGTGAAAATAAATAACGCTCCAAACTTATGCTACATTCTGGCAAGGAAAAAATGGCATGGTGATTTACAAAGGGTCCCTTCACTTTGACCTCAAGATATGTGAATGAAAATGGGTTCTATGGGTACCCACGACTCTCCCCTTTACAGACATGCCCACTTTATGATAATCACATGCAGTTTGGGGCAAGTCATAGTCAAGTCAGCACACTGACACACTGACAGCTGTTGTTGACTGTTGGGTTTGAGTTTGCCATGTTATAATTTGAGCATATTTTTTTATACTAAATGCAGTACCTGTGAGGGTTTCTGGACAATATTTGTCATTGTTTTGTGTTGTTAATTGATTTCTAATAATAAATATATACATACATTTGCATAAAGCAAGCATATTTGCCCACTCCCATGTTGAGTATTAAATACTTCATAAATCTCCCTTTAAGGTACATTTTGAACAGGTAAAAAATGTGGGATTAATTATTAATTAATTAATTAACTATGGACAATCATGCTATTAATCACGATTAAATATTTTAATCGATTGCCAGCCCTAGTTGTGAGTTTTGGAAACGATTACATCCATCTTTTTTCAATAAACTTCGACTTGTAGACTTTATCTGGAGTTATTGGAAATGTTTGGAGTCGGAAACAATCCAACGCAGCCACCACTGGAATCTAATAATTCTACAAATAGTACAATACTAAAAATAGTAGCGTGGCCTAATCTTTATCAGCAAGTGTGCAGAAATACTGGGTTAAACAGAATGAATAGACATGCAAAAAAATAAGGTGTGCAGCGTGCTCATCACGATAATTGTATGACAAAGCAGCTCAAATCTATTTACCAGCATAACAAAGGAGCCACAGAAGTGAATGTCAAGTCGCCCTTTGGAGGGTGGCCTTGCACCAACATGCCTCCCACACAGTGCTGTCGCTAATTAGAGAGCTCAATCAAGGAGACAGAGGAAGAGAAACACAAAACAAGAGACAGGCAAGGAGATGGCGATGTAACAGACACGTTCCTGCAGTACATCGGGTCGTTTGGTTATCGGCGAAGACAGCGGAGGTGTTAAAAAAAACATTATGTAACGCGGGGACTCAGAAAGTAGTCCTTGGAACGAGTGAAAAATGACTTTCTTAACCATCTGCTGCTGCTGTTGCCAGGCTGTGTGCTCAGCAGCAGCTCTGCCAGAGAGAACTGAGAGGCAAACAGAGGCATTCTCACACAGCCTGGAAAACACCCACACTCACATATACACACTTTCATGTCACCGTTAACTTGTGCTCATTCAAGCTGTTCTACAGATACAATGCAACAAATGTCACCCGATCTGTAATTGTGTGTGCATGTGTGGGAGACTTAGAGAGGAAATAGGAAATGGGAAGGCCAGGAGGGTCACACGCTCCCATTGTGTGCAGTTCCTGACCCTCCGGCAGTGGACAGGAAGTAAGACAAACACTCCAAATCAAGTGGAAACATTTAAGAGCTCTGCTTGGCCCTCTTCAATTGATATGTAACCACGCCGTTTATTTCCACATGGATTATGCGTGCGTATGTGTGCTCATGTGTTGGTGCGTGGCTTTTTGTGTAACCATGCTGCTATGCTCCTGTTTATTCGCCATGCCTCACTCCCAAATGACAAAAACAAACAAATGCCAAGCAGCCTGTTTCGACGGCTTTGTTTTCATTGGCATCAGCTGGGACAAGCGCTGCTATTGTATGCTGCGAGTTAGGATTATAGGCAATGTGACGATATGTTATGTAAGCCATAAGACAATATAAATTTGTCAGAGATTTTGCATTACTGATTATACAGTACTAGCTATCCTTTTTCGACCTCTGGCCAAGCGTCATCTACTTCATCCATGGCGCAAATAGGGGATTTGTTGGACAGAAATGCAGTTAAACGGTTTTGAATATTTCCGATAAAACCTTAACGGACTGTCTTAATATAATTTTTCCATCAATGTGATGAAGTGTCATGATTTCTTAAGGATCCATTTTAATAATGGATTTGCAATGAATTCATCTTAATTTAATCTAGTTAATCTAAAATGAGGTTCTCAATTGATTTTACATATTGATATGACATAAAATGACATATACCATGATAGTGGATTTTTCCATATTACGCACTACTAGTGTGGGCAGTAAGCCAAAGAAATTCCAGTCAACTGTAGAACTGAGTTTCTCCACAAAGAATCACATAAAAGCAGCACTTTAAATCTTGTTTACCAGAGATGTGCTCATAAGTTTCTCGGAAATAAGTCATTCGGCAAGAAAAAAAGCATAAAAAAACGACTGATCAACTAAAGAAATCTTAGTTGACTAAGACCACAACCACCAATTAGTCAACTAATCTACTAAGAGGGGGCAGCCCCAGTTGGCAGTATATACAATATCCACTCCAATACAATCTATTATGAATTTAATAACACACCAAAAAAATGTTGATCGGTGTTTCCCAAATGTCTTGTTTTGTCCACAACTCAAAGATACTCAGTTTACTGTCATAAAGGAGTAAAGAAACCAGAAAATATTCACATTTAAGAAGCTGGAATCAAAGAATTTTTACTTTTTTTTTCTTAAATTACTCAAACGGATTAATTAATTATCAAAATAGTTGGAGATTCAAGCCACTCAAGGAAGTGCAACGCCCACCAACCGACGTGAACCCTTGTCTATAAGACAGATGGAGGCCGAGAACATACAGTATAACAAAAATTCACACATTTTGTACTCCTTGGATGAGATACTTGGCTTTGCGTAGCCAGGGCATTAAAAACACACATAGCGGAAAAAAAGCTGCCACGTCAACTTAAATAGCTTCACTTCTCAGAAAGCAGCGTCAGAAAGCCTTGAGCCTGAATTAGATGACTAAATGCGTGGAAACTGTCTACCTTATCAGTTTCAGTACACTACTGTAGTGTAGGTGTTGGGTTCCCACCATAATCTGATGCGGTAACTCCTACATGTAACATTTTTGCCACGCTCAGTGGAAAATGGGGCATGACTTAGCACCTGTTTAGCACACACACAGACACACAATAATGCTGAGGCAGGAAATACAGTGGTGATTGGTGCGTGAGTAGAGAGACGTAAAGGTGAAAAGGAAGTGCATCGCTAAAAAGTCAAAGAATGTAATCTTCAATGGAATCAAAGTTCGTAAGTCTTTGTCTTTCAGTCATGTCTCTCCTTCCTTATCTCTCCCTGCGTCCGTCATTTGTCTTTTCTATTGCAGTAAATTCTGTCATGTCAGACAATGACGAGTCTAACCCATTAAACAGGGGATAATTACTGTGTCATTATCATTAGAGTGGAGCAGAACACCCCGCAGCAAACAGGAACAAAGGTTAAAGGGATTTATACAATGGCGGCAAGTATATGCGGCAAATAAAAGCTTCCTGATTTAGTCTGTTTCCATTTTCTTTTTAATGGTCATCGTGTTTGTTGGCCTCTGGCTGGTCACTGTTGCTGATGCAGTTACTGAGCAACGGGATTGACCAATGTAAACCATTAACCCCAGATTGGTGGTGCTGATTTGGCTCACAGTTACCTTAAAATTACTTTTCAATAGCAAATCTGTTTTTTTTACCCTGTGTCATGTTATCAAAAGCACTTGCATCTAAAACAGACAGATTTCTAGGTACGGTGCTTCTATGTAAAACATAGACACATGTTCTTGGTAAGGATGTGGCTGCACACAAATCTGCAAACCGGTGCATGCAAAACCGCTGACCTAGTAAATTGGCTGCAGGATCGGGTTGATAAAAGACACAACTGTTGGTACTAAAACTGAAGGAGCATAGTGCGTTTCATTCCAGCTAAACTGTGCTGACTCTGGCTTGATCAAATGTCTGTAAGCGCACTGTAAGTTGATTAATTGTGGCCCTATCATTTCCTGGAGAGGTCTGGTATAGCCGACGGTATAGGCTCTCAAATGAAGAAGCCAAAGAAAGCGAGAGAGAGGAGTGATTTGAAGAAGCCACCACAGCAAAGCCTTGGCTGACCGCTTATTTTTCAGACCTCCAAATTGAGACAAGGACCACAATGGGGCAGATCAATAATGTGTTTCCTGTCTGTTGCGTAATTTCAGTATGATGGTTACCGCCATATAATTGGGTGGTCATTTCCCCTTTCTGTCACTGACGAACGATGGAGATGTCAAATCCCCTCAAAGACCACACAAGCTACAAAACAGATCCATTTGAAACCAGATGGAGCACGTGTTAGCGTTAAACTGCATTTCCCATCAAATCCTTTTTAGAGGTGGCAATTTGACAAATAAGAATGCCATCTAACCAGTACCTGGTCTTTTAATTGCTTACAAACATATGTAAGATACACTTAAAGCTGCAGTAGACAGAATATTTTTGGCATCATTGGGCAAAAATTCCATAATAACATTTCAGCATATTGTAATTCAAGTGTTCTGGCAGATAACTAGACTTCTGCACCTCCTCATTGCTCTGTTTTTAGGCTTTAAAAAATCTAGCCTGTGATTGGAGACTTTGGCCAATCACTGGTCATTTCAGAGAGAGAGAGCGTTTCTATTGGTTGTTAATTCAACGGAGGCAGCTGTCAATCACTCGCGAAATCAAAACCAAAACTAGGGAGCGCTGATCAAATATGAATCAATATTCTGTTACTGTAATGCCTATTTCTCGCTTCCGGCTGGTGGGCGGTGCTTGGTATTTCCTCAGCTGATCTCAACATGGCTGCCGGGTCACAAACTTTCTCATTTTACAGCCAAACAGTACACTACAAGATGTTTCTGAAAACATTTTATGTTAGAAATAGGCATTACAGTAACAGAATATTGATTCATATTTGATCAGCGCTGCCTAGTTTGACCGTTTGATCGGAGTTCGCGAGTGATTGACAGCTGCTCAGAGACGGCAAGGCTCCAACTCAGCTCCGATTGGTTGTTTTCCTCCGGTCTGTGAAATCTTGCAGATGCCATTAGGAGCACCGGAGAACACCTGAGGCACGTGATTTTTTTTTTCAGATTACCTGTCTCATGCACTACTGTCAGACTATAATGACCGTTTTATAAAGATAACTTTTCTTAATCATATTTGCTCCAATTCTACCCACTGCAGCTTTAATCCCCAGTCATATGAGGATCCTTATCATTACGTGTGAACCCTGTCATCCTCTCAGTGGTCTTTTTGTCGCGTGGCAGTGAGCTTGTGTCGTCCCCCTTGACTTTTCATTGCCTTTCAATCCCCACTACGACGTACGCAGATGACTAATTTTGCTGCAGGGCAAAAAAAGGTGATTGAAAAACACTGCAGCCTGTGGCTGTGTGTGTGTGCGTGTGTGTGTGTGTGTGTGACAGTGCAGATATTAATCGTTAAAGATTAATCCTGGTGGAAGAAAAGGCCAGAGGCAGTGGCTCTCTGAATAATCATCACACCAGTTTCTATGTGGGCTTGGTGAATGACAAACCTGGCATTTACACGTGGCAGCACAACAATGATCGAGCTGAATTCGAACATTGAGAAGTGAAGATAATGTTTATACTTTCTACAAATGCTAGAGCAGCGAGAACATGCAAATAAATCGGTGAAAAAAGTTAATTTTCTGCGGCTAATTTGACGTCGCCTGAATTACACGACAAATTCTGCATTTTAAGGTAATTAATTCTCCCAAGAACCAAATGTTCTGTGAAAGCTTTCTGGCATATTTACACATGATGTGTCGACATTTGCTGAATCAACCACCTGATTACTATGCACATCATGCTGTTGTCACACACCAGTAACATCACCATGAAACCTGACTCGCTGTTAATACTTAATGTGCTTTTCAAGGTTCTGTAGATGCCTCAAATATATTCAACAACCTTTAATAAAGTACCATTTACTTAAAAAGTGACCATAGAGTAGATATGACTCCAATAGAATTCCTGCGGCTACATTATGCAATGTGCTGTAATCACTTATTTCACATAGGAGTGAAAAAATGTGTTATTTCGCCTCGTCTTGTTATTTCAACACAACATACTCTAACAAAGGCCCACATACTGACACACTGTCACACATTGCTATCAACAAGCTGCGTTCAAATATAACAGGTGTTGGGAAAACAACACAAAAGATCCTATGACTGCTGATGACACCAAACATATTATTCTTTTCTGAAAGACGCAAAACAAGAGAGGCAACAGTGTATTGACAGCTTACTCTGTCTCCATCTTGTACAAAATTATGATTTCCGAAAACTTCTCTACGTCACAAAACCATCTTTTTCCCCACAGTTGTCTTTCAGCACTTGAGAGAGGAAATAATGACATTTGCATTGGTTGAATTTTGATGAAAAGTGGGACATCGACTTCACAAATTTCCCCTACAGAGGAAAAAGATCACCGAGACTGCGTCACATCCTCTCTGTCCTCTTTGTCGTGCACAAGCCAAATGAAGCTACACACCCTTTTGATTTCATGCACGGACGTCAGTGAGCTTGAGCGAACCACAACGGCTGCATGTGTTGGCATGGATGGGTATATGTTTTGGTGGGAATAAATATATTAAAGTCTAGACATTCACACAAGCCTATGTCCAGGTCAAGGCATAGTCAAGGCATAGGCCAGGTCAGTGCTAGTGCAGTGTGTGTGTGTCTCAGATAAAGGCTAAAGATTAGGCTACATGTGAGAGTCCAGCTGTTGGTTCTCCCACAGGCTTTCTGTGTTAAAAGCTCAGAAGCAGATTATCTCCCCTGCACACATCAACAGCAATCAGAGAATTTATATATATATATATATACATATATATATATATATATATATATGTATATATATATATATGTGTGTGTGTGTGTGTGTGTGTGTGTGTGTCAAAGTTAACGCGACAATAATGCATTAACGCAAATTCGTTTTAATGCCACTAATTTCTTTAACGCAATCAAGCTTTCAGAGGTTGTAGCAGGCTCAATTTTACAGCTAGAGTGAAGATACTGTTACCATATGAAACTAGAAAACCTAAGGAAGCCATGTCATGCTAGCTTGTCGTGAAGTAGGCTAAATAATGCTCCAAACTTGCGCTAAATTTTGGCGAGGAAAAACTGGCATGGCTATTTTTCAAAGGAGTTCCTTAACCTCTGACCTCAAAATATGTGAATGAAATGGGTTCTATGGTTACCCATGAGTCTCCCCTTTACAGACATGTACATTCGTCATTGTTTTGTGTTGTAAATAGATTTCCAATAATATATATACATACATTTGCATAAAGCAAGCATATTTTGTCCACTCCCATGTTGATAAGAGTATTAAGTACTTGACAAATCTCCCTTCGAGGTACATTTTGAACAGATAAAATATTTGTGAATAATTTGTGATTAATCATGGAAAATCATGCAATTAAAGATATAGTTACAGTTTAGATATAATATAAAAAAAGTACAAACAGTAGCTTGATTTTACCCATTTTCCAAACATTGTGAAGCACATTATTATATAGCCTAGCAGTAGGCTATTGTTTTTAAAAATACACTTCACTGTGATAACCACCATTTCTGAGATATTATATACTGGTTAATCAACTTATCCAAGCAATACTAAAACAATATAAACAATTAAAAAAGCCGCTCTAAATCACTATCACCTGTTTTGGGCCTGTCCAAAAGTAAATTCCTTTTGGCGTAAGATTTACACAGAATTAGTTACTATATTTGGTACAAACATAGTTTTTAAGTTGGACGAACTCCTGTTTGGTCTTCTACTTTTAAAATCTACAAATATTAAAACAAAATACTTATTTGGAATATTGAGTGTAGCTGCTAGAAAAGCAATTACTAAGAAATGGCTTAAACCAGATTACCCCATCATAAGAGAACTGGTATGATGTAATTTATGAAATATTTGTAATGGAAAGAATTACTTCCTCAATGAGGCTTCAAGGAACTAAATTTGAGGAAATTTGGAAGGACGTATATTTCCCCAAAACTCCCTTCTTTTGTTTAATTTTTCTTTTTTTCTAAATGTAATTTTTTATTATTATTATTATTATTATTTATTTTATCTTATTTCACATGAAAAGCACCCCATGTTCTATCTGTGTGTTCTATATAATTTCATTATAAAAAGTGGAAAAGTTGGTTCACTTCATATTTGTATATAATTAAGTATGTTTATGTAAATGTCTGAGTAAAACCAAATAAAGGAAAAACCAAATGAAAAGAAAAAAAATAGATGTATATCACTATATATATATATATATATATAAAATCAATATCAATATCAATATCAATATGTATATATATATATCAATATATATATATATCACAATATAAGGACTATAAGTTGTGCCTACTTCTACATGGATCTCCCATTAAATTGGACCTACTCTTTTTACATTAGTGTAATATTAACAAAATACAAATATGTGAGCATCATACAAGGAAATGCATTGAGTAACTTAACAAGGAAGGGTATGTGTATTTTTTTTTACCATTGTTCTTTCCTTGTAGCCTACTCTTGCCTCACTTTTAGGCTACCCAGGTACACCTACTTGTCTAACCTGGTTCCTCTGTGTTTGTAATGTGTTTTGGTGTTGTGTGTATTTACCTGGTAGGCTAGCACTGACAGGGGCGACACAGAGGAAGACCGCGGCGAGCAGCAGCAGCGAGGCCCGGCGCAGGCGTCCGTTCCTCGGGCTGGAGAGCAGCAGCATCCTGGGGGTCTTCTCTGGAGGACGGAGAACCGCAGACGGGGGACCGAGTTTGTTGTTGTCATTCCCCCATTTCCTTCTGTTTTTATGTTTGTTTTTTGTTTGTTTTTTTAATGCTAGAGAGCTTCGGCACAAAGTAGACACACAGCAATATAAGCCGAGCAGGTGGAACCGGGACGCAGTCTGTGACACACTGCGCACTGTAATCCTCCGTGGCGGAGCTAAAGATAGCGGAGCTTCAGCTTCAGGGTGGGTGTGTGTGATGCTCATGTGTGCGTGGGTGCGTTTGACATGCTGCCTTCATGGTGTCCTCGTAAACTCGGAAAACAAACACATAATGGTTGGAAGACAGATTCAATCTAGGGTTAAGATAAGATAAGATAAGATAAGATAAAATAAGATATTCCTTTATTAGTCCCGCAGTGGGGAAATTTGCAGTGTACAGCAGCAAAGGGGATAGTGCAAAAAACAAGATGCATCAGGTAACACAGTAAAAAAAAGAGCTAAAAAAAAGTGTTACAAAATATGAACCATTTAAATAGAAGGAAGTATCAAAATAGGAGCAGTATATACAGTACTGACAATAAACAGACTATTAACAAAATTGCAAAAGTGGAAAATGATATTGCACAGTGAGAATGAAATGAATGAATGAATGAAATTCAACCTGAAAATATCAGGCTGGAATATCAGGTTAATAGGCTGTTTATGTTTCTACTAAAGGCAAACTTGACAATTAAACATTAAACGGAGTAAAAAATGAATGCCAGCAAAATAGAGCAATCACTAAAAATATAATTATAGTTGAATATTGATTCAATTGGAATTCCCACTTTTAAATTTTATCTTGTGTGCCTTTCCATAAGCTCCACCACATGCTTCTGCGAATACTTACAATCGAGATGTCACATTATTACATTATATATATATATAGATATATACTAGAAAAACAAAGTATAATATATATATATATATATTTATATATATGTTACATTATTACTACATTTCCTGCGACAATGTAGCACATATGAAGAAATTAGGAAAAAATTCTTTACAAAAATTAAATGTAAACTCCAAGATTTTGATTCCCTCTCTGACCAAAATAAAATACAACATCTACTTGGAGAAAATAGTGTCATCTCCATCGAAGCTGATGTCAGTGCATGTCACAGCCTAAGAGACAACCACAACAACATCACATAATAGATGTAACTCACTCCTCTACTTCATGGTTTTTTGTTTTTTGTTTTTTTACATTTATCCTTTGATATTGCAATATATTGTCATTAACTGTTTTTTATTTGTTTGTTTGTTTTATTGACACAACAAACATTAATTACTTCTTTATTGTTTTCTTCCACTTACATGCATGTTCTTTTTAAATATCTATATATTGTAATTTGCTTAATGAATTGTATATATGTATATATATGTTTTTGTTTTTATTTTGTTCTTTTTTTATTTTTATTTACTATTGAAATGACGCTTTGGCAATATTGTTCACCTGACAGTCATGCCAATAAAGCAAATTGAATTGAATTGATGTCACCGTTTCCCACAGCACCTGAAGGCAGCAGTTTACTGAGCGACTACAAACAGGGCACAGGAGGTACGTGAGACGTGATGACGTGGTAAAACCGGTTTACATTAGGTGCTTGGTTACATCTCATGGTTTACACACTGCTAGAGATGTGCTGATAAAAAAAAAAGAATAATCTTATTTTAATGCTGTTGAGTTTACTCTTTGTCAACCAATCATTCATGTTTTTTATCAATTAATTAATCATTAAACAACACAGATTGGCTGATAATAGCCTAATGAAGATAATGGTTGAGGGAGAAAGTTGATGAGCAAACAATGTACATTTGCCCATTTAAAAGGATGTAGCAGGTGCAGTAAAATGATGACACACAACATGTTTTAAAATGTATGAATACACAAATAAACAAACATATCATGCATAATCTCTTTCTATTGTTGCCTATAATTCTTTTCCAAACACAGGCCAAATGGTGAATGGCAGCTGGTGACAGTTTGTTTGCTTAGGGCTGAAAGACTAAACCAAACAAAAGCTTAAATTCAGTGACCAGGGCAGAAATAAAAACCTTTAGGTGGCCACCATCACTTGACAATAGCTGTTTTTGACAGTTATCAAAATGGACTACCACCGGTGGAATATATCTATGTATTAACACTGAAAACTAATAGTATGAATGTTTGTAAAAACAACATGGCTTATTTATCATGTGGGAATCATTGAATTTGAAGGCACCTGAATATTATCGGCTACATGACCACCAGGAACATCATACACTCAGAACTGTTTGAATCACCATATAAAATGTGCGAATCATTGTCTTTTGTCATCTTACCACTGTCATTTTATCAATGACGTCATCTCGAACGTCATCATTTCTCGTGATTGTGCTATTCTGAGGTAGCTGTTCCCATCTGGCACAAAAGGTCTCGAGGTCTGTCTCATCTTCTCCTGACAAAGGAAAAACAAAAGAGAGATTCAGACAGATACACATTCAGTGCATTTATTAATACACAAAACAAAATGTTGTTTTCTGCTTTTTGGACACGATTAAACCTCATGTTTCTCTCTGAATACTTCACAGGAAAAACATAGTGTTGCTAAATTAGCTTCATGTAATGTGTGGAGAAGAAATATGTAAAGAAGTACATTGTTGTTGCTCTATACTTTATATGAAAAGTTCAAACTACAAAGAAAAGCTTCCTTACTGAAGTAACTGAAATAGTAGAACATTTTACAGTCTAATTCCACTCAAACACAACTTGACTGCTGAAGTTCCAGATAATTTGATTACTTTTGAATAGAAAAAAAATAAACTCGGAAAAAAAAGTTTGGAAATTTGTGTTTGGTGGATTATTTCTCTGTTGTTACAATGCTAATTGGCATTTTATTTTACATCGTTGGAAAGCCTGTTTATTTACCTTCACAATGATGTCCAACTTGTAAGGATCATGCATTTGTGACATAAGCAGCACAGCTGATTATGTGGGTAGCACCCAAGAAAAAATTGCCAAAATGCTCTGCCAATGGTACCACGCTGGTTGACCTGCAATGAATCCTGGTTGACGAATGGAACGTCATCCCACAGCAACGTGTGACCAGGTTGGCGACCAGCATGAGGAGGAGGTGCCAGGCTGCTGTGGCTGCATATGGATCTTCCACCGCTACTGAGGCTCCTGACGGTGTATTAAATGAATAAAGTGTAAAATTGCCAATATGTCTTGTTTGTTCCTTGTTACTGATAGAGAGTTCAATCATCCAATCCACCAAACAACTCAAAACAAGAGTCAATACCAACAGGAGAATACATTATCAGCTGTGCTGCTCATCCCACAGATGCACGATCCTTACAAGTTGGACATCATTGTGAAGGTAAATAAACAGGCTTTCCAACGATGTAAAACACAATGCCAAATAGCATTGTAACAACAGAGAAATAATCGACCAAACAGAAATTTCCAAACTTTTTTTCCCGAGTTTATATTCCTGACCTGATATATTCCACAGCTTCTGAATCTATAATGCAGGGAAAAAAAGGTAAAAGGCTGGATAATTGTGATTTCAAATTTATTGATGAGACTGCCTCAGCTCACAGTCAGAAACTAAAGAGATGTGAAACAGAAACAGGAGCCATGTCATGCATCTCTTTTGGCACTTTTTTTTTTTTTTTTTTTTACTTTCAGCCACTGATCAACAGAAACCTTAGAGAGCAGCTGGAAATTAAACAGCATGAAAAATTATTAAAAAAAAGAAATCCCCTACATCTTGTCCACTGTCCTTTTCTCTGCGTGAACTGTAACACACAGTCCTGAGGTATACGGGTTGGCAAAGCCTCATACGGGCTAAACAAAATAAAAAGTCATGTTGGATTAAGACTTCAAATTAACTCAGCAGCATCAGGAACAGGTCCACCGTACAATCATAAAAGAAAACATACTTCAATGAAAAGTGGTTTCCCCACGCAAACATAAGCTCACATTTAATGTACCAAAAAGACAAAAATCATGCTAAAAATTATTTGTGAGAATGACGTGAATATGACTGATTAAAGAGTTATGCATCTTTCTGAAAAGTGATTACACATAAGAATGCCCAGAATATGGTTTAGTTTGCGTAGAGACCAGACAACTGTATCTATCATACTTTGGAAACAATGTACAGAATTCAGTTGGCCTTTCCAGATTGACTGTTACCATTTTAGATGAGACAAAACCCTTGCTTTTTTTCTGTTTTAAACTAACCCTGTAGAGTTTTCCTTATATTTTAAGGTGGCTAAAAACATTGCATTATTGCAACACACACAGACGAATGAATCTGCCATAGACGATCATCATACCTGTGTTTCAAAGTGCATAGCAGTCTGGGACTGCAGACCAAATGTGATGCTGCACCTGGTGAAACTAAACCAGAGTTGCATATAGACTTCAGTTTGCAAGTTGCAAGATTTGGTCAATTTTGCAAAGTTTTCAAGGTGACATGATAAATTACAATTTAATAATGACCACAGAGTTATTTCTAGGTTGGAGAAATGAGCATACAGCCTGAAAAATCCAAATCTATGGTGCTCGATCCGACAGATTATTCCAAATACCTTGCCTGATGACTTTGTAAAGACAGGAGGGTTTCGTCTGATAGCAAAAAAATGTTTTAGCTGAGACGCTTTCTTGGGTGTTTGTAGTCATTACACACACGCACACACACATACACTTTATAGCAAAAAGGAAATGCAGAACACGCACACAAACATTTCATCAAATGGGTCAACCTAGCAAACTGCATTCACTCTTGAAATTCCCTGAAGTTGCTTACTAGTACAGAATAAAATTAAAATTGGCCCCAGCTCATCTCCTTCATCTACTACCATTATATTACTGAGAAGCCGCGGTAGCTAACGCCACCTACTGGCCAGGTCATATTCCATTCACCATCACCGAATATTTAACAGTAGTTGTTGATTAAGTGAAAAGGTGCACTCTACATTAAAAAAAAACTGCATTGCATAAAAAACCTAGCTGAGTACATTTTTGCCTTATCTATGTTTTCCTCTAAGTTGAGGTAATTTTAAATTCTAGTCAGTGATCTACGTCATTTATCATCACGGACACCTTGTATGTGCCTAGCAACACTACAGGCTAGGTGTTGGCAGCACCAGCCCAGCCCATATTAACCTACAGCTTTTGGCCTTGAACTCCCCAGTTTAGTCTCATGACATCCCTCATTTCAGTAGTTTCAATAAAAAGCCACCACTTTGACTCCCCGTCTAATAAATGAAGAACAATCTTTAGATTTCAAAGTCAAGACAGGATGTGGCTATCACACTGTTTTACTCTCCTCCATCGGCTGTAAACATGCAGGCTGGGTCAGTTAAGGGCTCCATGTAGGGCAGTGAGGGGCTCTGAGGCACACGCCATTCAGACACTGACGAGAGATCAGTGTTCGGAAACTTGGCTACTTCGGGATCGGTCGTGGTCAAGGGTTTGCGTCTTGTCCACTGTTAGAGTTTGCGGTTTGCGATGAATCTGCTGAACACGGTTCAGTTCTGTCATCCTCTGCTGCTTTTGAGCAGAACAGCCTCTGCTCTTCTTCCTCCTCTTCCTTAAGAAGCACCTCCTGTTTCTCCAAAACAAACTCCAAGGTGGGCCCTCTGGCTACCCCGTCCTCCAGCTCCCCCTCCTCCGCCAGGCGGATTTTGATGTGCACGCCGACCGGTAGGTCTGACTTAACTGGACGATGAGGAGGAAAGCCAAATGATATGCAAAATTGGAACAAGAACAGAGAAAAGAATTAAGATTTGATCAGAGACGCCTTTCACAATAACAAAAATATAGAGTATCGCCAGCCTTTAACCTTCCTCCTCCTCACCATGTCCCAGCTGCCTCTCCTTAGGCAGCAGAAGCACATCCACATTGTGATGTTCCTCCAGAGCTGCTGTGAGCACGGCACCCTCCTGGCTGAACAGGAAGACCAAGGGCACGGTGATGTCTTCAGTGGAGTCGCCATCTCCAACCATCTGGAAGAGGGGAGTGTCCTCGCTATTGCTCCCCTCGCGGTGGTCTGAGAAAGAGAATAAGTGAGTAATTGGAATGATTTAATTTCTTTGAGGTCTTTGCGTATTGAGCTTTGAGGTGGACTTAAGAAAAAAATGTGGTTTCAGCTCCTCTGGTTATCATCCTCACCTATAAAGATGACTCCCACGGCTCCTGCCTCCTGCAGCCGACGAGCCTTTACAGCAAACATGCAGTCCCCACGCAGTGCCAGGGCGATATGCCCTTTAAGCTCTACTGCATTATCCATTGGCCCACATGCAGTGTAGGGAGAGGCTTTCGTTATGCTGCCCTTCACCTGCAGCACAAGAGTTTGAGCGTGTTATTGTGAGTTATTGTGTTGAGATAAAGAGAAGTCCAGGTAAAACAAAGAGTGAAGATTCTAGTATTTTTTATCACTTAATAAATATCATAAAAAAGTTAGTGATTTCATAACTTTTAACATTTTTGGTCATGTTATGATCATTAAACACCTGTTTCTTATAAAAGCTACACCACTTGTTGGGAGCTTTGATGCCGATACCGTATTATTATGTCACTTTGGCAGCTCACCCCGTGCTCCTGCTTGGTGAGGTCCATCCCAAACTTGGCAGGTCCCGCTGTGAGGACCGTCCTACCCAGATACGGGGGGGATATGAGCTGAACGACATGGGGCACCACCTCGTCCTCCTCCGTTGTGTGGCTCACCTCTGCCACCAGTTTGACACGGTACACTCCTTTATGCTCCTAAAGGGATCCATATTTAGAAAACTCTTGTCATCGTTTTCATATAATGTCAAGTGTCATGTTTAAGTTAAGAAAGGGAAGTTCTGTGACAACTTTATGGTATAACCAGTTCAAATTGTATCATGGTTTATCAGGGAATATGTGGAAATTGTGATACTGTATATTATAGTAACCTATATTCCAGACATTTCTTAAATTTAAAGCCCCAATTTTCACTCCATTAACACTGCTCCTAACCCAATACTTGTAAACCATTCAAAAAAGCAAAATGAAATTGGTAATCCATTTACTGTGATTTGAATGATTTCATTT